>CAKNYM010049447.1:171359-202918 GCA_932195095.1 Andricus curvator
CCCGTCCGATTACCACTTTTTTCGCTCGTTACAAAACAGCTTAGCTGAGCAGCAAATTAAAATTGAAGCTGAAGTGCGAGAAATGGTGGATGACTTTATAACGTCAAAATATCAAGCTTTCTTTCGCCATGGAGTCCATCAATTATCTGAGCGTTCGCGAACAGTAGTAGAAGCCAGTGGCCACTATAGTAATTAATACTTCCATTTTGTTAGATTTTTATAAATAAATAAAAAGTTGCTTAAAACGGGTAGAAGTTATTTGTACACCTAATAATATGATTTTTTTCTGATACAAAAAATGCGTTTAATAGACGTGAAATATTATCGTAATTCCGTTACTCCCTCGCTTTCACTCACGTATTTGCTTTGGCGAAAGAGGGACGCCGATATTCGCCTCTGGCTACATGACCGTTGGGCTATTCGTGTTAAGACTTTCTGAGTCCTGGGAGATGCAGTTTGAAGGGCGCTAGGCATATGGAAGGAGTTAACATAATTTACGAGGGGTACATTATGTTTTCTAATGTTTCAAGCAAAAAGTGGGCTTGCAATAAATACATCGTTATTACCCCCCCCCCCCCCCACCGGCCTACCTCGGATTTTCTGACAATTTTGACATAGGTCCAAAAAAACGGCCATTTTTAATAAGAAAAAATTGTTTAAGAGTATCAAAAATGGGCAAATGCGCTATTAAGACACGAAGAAAATACCTGAGAAAGTCCCTACTTCGAGGAATAAAAGCAACTTCTTCAAATTAAGCGTTGAAAATGGTCAACATAATTTGCAGTATTAAATAAATAATATAGCTACAGAAAAATAATTGGCATTACACGATAGATTACCTTCAGTCATGCTCAAAACAATAAGCTGCACTCATTTTCACTGAGGCAATTGCTCACAAATACAAAAAGAAAAACCTTCCAAAAATGTTCATCTTTTTAATTTTCCAGGCAAACTGCTTACATTATGGCAATATTTAATATAACCTTTTTATTCAAAAGAGGATTTCGAATATCTTATTATAGGACTATTTTTTTCGCTAAAAACAACCATTTTAAAGTAGTCCGGTCGCTGTGGCTTATGCCTTTAATACCCCTTTTTTATTTCACAAAATGAAACAGAAATGATTTTTTTATTAAACTACAAAATTCCAAAAGTCTCAGCGGTACAGATTTTAAATAATCTAGATTTCAAAACATCACTTTTAACATAGAGTCTTATGGGCGGCTGTTTCGCGGGCTTGAAAAGCACAAATTGTGACGTTTCCAAACCTTAAAACTATACGTAAAAACTGTGTGTCTTGTGCCAAATATTATGACAATTCTTTCCAAAGAAGAAAACTAGTCGTTGCCATGTATTTATTGAGAAATGGTCACAAAACCGCACTAAAACACAAAACGACCGTTTTTCAGTCGATCAAACTTTCAATCCATTCTTGCAATACTAAATTTTGAAAAGTGTCTTCAATATTCTTGTTTACTTTTGCGACGCGAAAGCGGCATCATATTGCCGGCCGAGCAGGTCGGAACGGAGGGAAGGGGGATCGATAGCCGAAGGTGCCCGAGCACTGCCAACTGTTAAACTATTATATACAGCAGTAGTCAAATGCGAGATAAATATATAAACAAAAATATTTCTACATCGCAAAGTCATTATTGAAACACAACCAGCAAATGTTCTAAATTCGTGCTCAGTGTTAGCTGTCTCTGGGGGTTCGCTGCTTGGTCCTGGACCCTTGCTATAGCAGACGAGGCAGATACCCCGCCGCGAGTACAAGGCTACTTTCGTGGTCAGATGACAATTCCGCCCCAGTTACCTACGGAGGTCCCTCCACTACGCGGCTTCCCCTCATCAGCCGAACTGCTACCGCTGAGCTTGGTCAGCGGCAGTCCTTTGCACCTAAACATACTTAACACATAAAAAGCAGAATAAAAAGGATTTTCATAAACATATTTTCAGTTACAAGGGTAGGAATATCACTTGCAGTTACCAGTACCTGAAATTTAAGTTACATTTGTAATTTAAAAGTGCTTAGTGTTAAGAATTACACGAATCCCAACAGAGCATGAAAAAATATTGTGAATTTTAGTTAGCACAAGTTCCTGTTATTCATACCTGTGGTTGGGATACTTTTGCACTGGGAGTGCAAAATTATTTAAGGATAATTTTGAGAAATGCGACTGTTAGAGAAATAAACCAAATTTATGATGTTAATAAGTTTTCAAATCCGACCAAATTTTAGTTTCCGGAATTTCCCCAAGTTAAGTAAAATATTGCACCAATAAATTAAAGCTACTGCAGTTAATTTGAGCAAAAAATACTGCTGCATAAAATTTCACGTAAACTTGAACATTTATTCTTTAATTTTTAACTTTTTAAGTCAAATAACGTGTCATTGGAATCTTTATAATTCGTAGATTTCGAAAATTATATTTGTAAATTACCAAGTGCTAAATTTAAAAAATGATATATCGCATTTTAGTCCTCATTAGGTACAAAGGACTCCCGCTGACCAGGCTTGCCTCAGCAGTTCGGCTGAGTGAGGGGAAGCCGCGTAGTAAGGGAAACGTACGCAGGTAGCTGGTGCGGAATTGACCATTGCCCACTTTCGTTAACTCTTGCCGCGGATGACATTTTCATTGTTATGAGATTAAGGGCGGCTGCAGAAACTGAAATCATGAAAACATAGCTTAATTAAATTTTAATTAGCTGAATTAAGTAATTTATATAATTAGAAAAAAGTGAAAAAAAGATTGATGAAAATCGGCTGATATTGTCAGTAATAAGGAAAATCTGGGATAAATTTCCAAAAGCGCCGGACCTCCGATTTTTTTGAAACTACGTATATTTATGTATTTTGACGCGCTGATTACGAATATGATAGTGAAAATTGGCGTAAATATTTTTTTTATGGGAAAACCCATAAAAAACGTATAAACTCATGGTTTTTTTCCATTTATTTTCATAAATAATGGAAATTTCGAAAAATATTACAGACACAAGTTGTAGGTTACTTTCAGATGAAATATTATTATCCACATCCATATTAATTTGCTCTAAAAATTCATCTTAAATTGTAACGAGATCATTAGCGGCTCACCTATGAATAGATAAACCTAGCTATATAAGCTGAACTACGAATGTATTTAGTTAGTTATACTGTTGTACTTGTACTTACTAATGTAAATAAAGAAATTGCTGTACCTTTAGGTACAGCTCTTTTTTAAAAAACATAAATTATTCTCTGGACCGTTACATTTTTGGCGATCCTGCCAAGATAGTGGCAAAACGACTAGGCTTCTACCGTTGCCAATTGTAGTCAAAACTACACTATATTTTACTCAAACAACCTGCGTAAAAGGAAAAAAGAAGAAATGAATTCGAAACAAGGAATCACGGTTCCTGCCCAACAGAATACTCCGGACTATCGCTACGGCATAGCCCGATGACAGAGTCAGTAAGTAAGTAACTTATTACTCCGGACAATCGCCACGGCATATCCTGACAACAGAATCAGTAAGTAAGTAATTTATTAGGGAGTGGATTGAGCAGCTCCTATACTGCGGAAGGTTACTGTAATGAAAACTTTACAAAAGAAAGTGGGCGCGTCACATAGACAATAAGACCTAGAGCGTGCCAAACAGGGCGGTAAGTCCCAGAAAAAGGCGGCATCGAGGAAGTAACAGTAACAAAAGGAGATCGCACAGCAGAGCTTACACAAAAGCACATAAGGAAGATTCACCATCCCGACTGTTGCTGCCAACGACCAAGTCAGAAATTTAGAACGGAATAAGTAAGCATAAGGCACATTATTAGGTTATTTAAAGCAATAAGAGTGTAACTCCTCTTTATGGGCTGCGGAAGACGACGGAATTTGAATCAAAGTTAATTCTATTCTCATTGGGGTTGAGTTTCCTGGTTTACGTCAAGATGGTCCTTGCACTCCAGATTTCTTACCGTCAACAAACTATTCCACTACTTTGATATGGTTGACTAGTTTGTAGCAACTAGTTGATGAATACCAAAGTAATAAGCACACTACAAGGAACTGCGACATTTGACACAAGCCGTACGCACACAATTATTTAATAAGTACACTGGCGTTCAACGCTTATAGGGAAAATTTAGGGATTTACTACTCTCAGACCGAGAATACTGACAGTGACGAACATCTGACAAAAAAAGTGTGTGTGTCGGGACGCACGGTAGAAGTGAAACTAAGAAAGAATGTTTGAGTGGAATTTACTGTTGGAATAAGGAATCCATGGAATTCAACGATTTGAAGGAATTCCACGAATTCCATGAATACGCGCGCTCAGCCCGCTACCTTGCTGGAGCGTGACGTGATGATTCTTATGGATTCATTTCTCGTACAAAAATGCCGTACCGCACCGTAAGAAGTTTTACTTCAAAAACCCCTTCACCACTGCAACAAACACGTCTAAAACAAACTCACCCATTCCCACAAGCACGGGTCAAATGCTGCAAATCATCACGACAAAACTTTTCGGCATAGAGCTTAACATATCGATATTGGTAATAGAAAATGAGAACAGAATACACGAAATAAAACGATTAGGACAAGCAGCAGGACTTAGCCATTAGGCAACACGATTAAGATATCTAATTACGACGATCATAGGTGAGAGCCACGACCACACTCATTTTCAACATTCCGGAAGCAAGAGTCATTAGAAGACCCCAATGAAATATCCACCGAAGAATCCTATGACGTCGGCCTATGGGAGTCGAAGATTTTATAAAAACAGTTTAAAAAAGCACACAAAAGATGTTCGCAACCCGACCTATTATCAGACTTCATACTAGCAGAAAAAATCGCACATCAGATAGAAAAATGCATTAGGTACACACGACTCCGTGATTTTAAGAAACTAGAGTGAACTTCCGCCTATTTTAACGGCTTGAAACGTGCATGTTCGATTATTTAAAGGCGGGGGGGGGGGGGAGGCACCTGTACCGCGACCTTCAGGTTATTTTTGTCAAGCGACGTTCATTGGCTGCCCCGGCCTGGTATCAATGAAGCAGGGTGTCTAGCGGACCGGGAAACCGGGGAAAACCCAGGAATTTCATTGGACCGTGAAAAAACCGGGAATTTTGTTTAGGACCGGGAATTTTGTGTATTTGATCGAAAAATCTACTTTTTTGTACTTTATCTTCTTTTTATTCCATTTCCACTTTCTCTACAGTCGCAAGTTTCCTTCCTATGCTTATTCTAAGTACCGATTTATGTAATTTTTCACATTCTCATCTTAAAGAGAAGGTACTGGTTTTATGTAAAATCTGACTTAGTCGGTTTTCATCAAATCTCCACGTTTTGAGATCCACTAAGTCAGAAAAGACAATTTTTACGAAGGTGTCTGTCTGTAGTCTGTAATCTGTAGTCTGTCTGCAGTCTGTAGACACGATAACTTTCGAAAAAATGATCAGATTCGATTGAGCTTTGGCACAATTTTTTAAGGCGTAAAAGGAGAAGACAATCTCGTTATCCAGCTGATTTGGATCAAAATTCAAAAAGTTCGAGCATTTTCAAAATTTTTGATACCATTTTTTTCAAGAGTTCAAAATTCTATGTACCTACAAGATTATCATAACAGCTTTTTGTGTTTTCTTGAAAAATCGAAAATTCAAATTTTGACCCCACAAAAAATAATGACAAATCAACAATAATTCGATTTTGCGGTCAAACTATGCAAGATACAAAAAAAGACGAATCAACAAAAATTGTGAATCTAAAAAAGATCAACAAATTTGTGATGAATTATTTTTTTATAGGATGCGTGGTTTTGGTTTTAATCGTGAAAAATGACATTACCAAATAAACAAAAGATCAAATTTGTTACATTCTCATTCTTATGATAAGGTATTGGTTTTATGTGAAATTTAGCTTAGTCGTTTTTCATTGAATCTCCACGTTTTGAGACCCTCTGAGTCAGAAAAAACGATATTTAAGAAGCTTTCTGTCTGTAGTCTGTATGTAGTGTGTAGTCTGTCTGTAGGCACGATAACTTTCCAAAAAATGATCGGATTGGATTGAGCTTTGGCACACTTTTTTAAGACCTAAGAGAAAAGGACAAGTTCTTTAGCCAGCTATTTTGGATAAAACTTCAAAAAGTTCTAGCATTTTCAAAATTTTTGAGACCATTTTTTTTAAGATTTAGAAATTCTATGTACGGATATTCGTAGTACTCGGAAATTCGAACAATTTATCCTCACGAAAAACGACACAAGCCACGAAAAAATAAATAGGCAAAAGCTGTTCATCCAAAAAAGAGCTACAAATTTGTTATTAATCATTTCTTAATAAGACGCGTAGTTTTTGTTTAATCGTGAAAAATAAAATTACAAATAAACAAATTAAATTTGTTGACAGAAAGACACAAGGCACAATAAAATGTTTGATAACAAAATTCTTTTCAAATTAGATCTAAAAACTTGCTTTTAACCTTTTTTTCTCACGAGACTCCTGATGAGAATGTGTTCGTTAAAGCCGAAGGAGCTTTAACAAAAGAGAATTCACAATTATTAAATTTTAGTTTTTGATGGTTTGACCTATAATTTCAAAAGTCCTATGCAAAAATGTGGTGGATGTACAATGATAGAGCGCGAAGCGCGTGATCCAACAGGTGCGCGCCTCAGGCGCGCTCAAACTTGGGAGCCGCGCGCACGGCGCGCGATGAGAGTGTGCTCGCCCAGCGGCCAGATTTTTTCTATGTATATTATGTTAAAATTCCTATTTCTATGTATACTTTGACTTTTAAAAATCACAAAAAGACATATAAAACTTGGTCGGGGGAAAAATATTTGACCGGGAAAAACCCGGGAATTTCAAATTGCCTGATCACTAGACACCCTGATGAAGGCGCTGTAAGCAACTTTTTCAACTGCGCATGTGCCGAAAAGCGCGGGTCTATTTGAGATCAATAAATACTATCAATAACAATACAGCTAAATATTTTAAATAAATGTTCACTTTAAAAAAATTAATTAAATTGAATCGAAGAAATAGCTTATTTCTTTAAATAATTGATTATTAATGTAATATCACAAGTTTATACTTTGTAATTTTAAGTAGACCCGCGCTTTTCGGCACATGCGCACTTGAAAAAGTCGCAGTCCGTTGGCATCACTGCATGCATCAGTGTTTTTGTTGACGTACGACGTGACAAATATAACATTTCCATGAAATAGTACAATTTGCCAACTAAAAATCAAGATAATAGAATCAAAAAGCGAGTCAAATATTTCGCGGAATAGTGAGTTTTGTACCATGACGTCGCGGTTATGATAGGATAGGTGAAAATGTCTGGAAGGTTAGCATAGTTCTTGACATAGTTCTTGCATACGCCTTTTTGGAGAAAGTATTCTAAACGTAAATGTAAGTTGTCAGGAAGTTAGCACATGTGACTGTAACTGCATACGCCTTTTTGGAGAAAACATTCTGAATGTTAAAGGGAGTTATAAAGGTCTGAATAGTAAAATTTTTCAAGTGTAAAATGCATTTGCGCAATTCGGTTTCATCCTTTTATCGGTTAAAGGCCTTTCAGTTTCACGCAGTACAATCTGATACACTAACCTGAAATTTTTGATATTTTATTTTATTTCGTGATACTGAAAGGTCGTCAATCGACAAAAGAATGAAACATGCCTGAGAAAATACATTCTACATTTGACAAATACTACTATTCTTATATTTATGACTTACTTTCACGTTAAGAATATTTTCTCCTAAAGGTTGTCTGCATTCCGATGACGTCACGCTAAAATACTCAATTAAAACTAACGAGGGTTTCCCGCTCTTCGGGCCTCTTTTTAATTGGTCAGCCGTTGACTCGAGCGAGACCGTACAGGGACCGTGATGGGAGGTGACGGAACTGCGCAATTTGAAATAAGCGTGTATATGGGATTTCGAATCGATGAACTTTAAAATAGGCGGAAGTTCACTGTATATGACAACAGGGACCAACAGAAACAACCTAAAACTTCATTCGGAGTTGTTTGTCGGTGTTGACAGCTATATTGGAATATAAAATATTGTTAATTAAAATATAAAAATTTAAGATATTAATTTTGCTTTTAATTTGATATAAAGTTTACCTTATTTTTAAAGGTTAGAAAGATTTCAAGATGTTGTTTCATTATTAAAGTTACTATTCTCATTGTTTTATTATAATTTCATTTTGAATGTTTATTAAAAAGTATTATCAATATATTATACTGTTAATCACTTCAGTTCTAATTAATATAAATTTCGATGTTAGAGCAATTAGGCGAATAGAAAGGAATGGAAAACAACGTGATAAAGTTCGTGAAAGCATGTATCTCAACTGCAAAAGACAACCAGAATAAAAAGTATAGCCGATGCTATTATACCTGACACATCAGTCGACACGGTTCGCCAGAAGGAAGTTTAAATGAAAATGGGTTGTTGCCTTAAAATTCATATTTATTATGATTTTTAGATGTGCTAGGAATATTCTGATCTACTTTTTAAAATCATCTCACGTGGCCAATTTATTAAAAATAGCATTTTAATAAAAAAATATCGTTTTACGAGTATCATTATCTGCTTATTATATGAATATAATAGCAAATAAGAAAATAATTATCTATCATTTAAATAGCATTAAAATCCATGTTGTTTAACATACTTATAACAATTTAAAATACTTTTAACAATGGAAAACAAAGAATACGTAACAATAATGTAAACAGAATGCAGAAAATCGTGACATAATAATTACTGGTTTGACAAATAAGGCAAGTTATTGCCCGTGCATTTGGTGTGATGTCACGAAACCTAATTTGAGTTCATGTGGTACTTTGAGAATACCAGCTAGATGTCTTTCTAGTTATAATGATTGGTGTAATCATGGAAGAGAAAAAAAAAGATTAAAGATTTCAAAAATTGTGTCAATCCACCTTTGTTTTGTTCAGATAAAGATCAATTAATTTTGGATGTAATTCCTCCTCCAGAACTGCATCTTTTGTTAGGCTGCGTTAATACGCTCTACAGTAACATGCATAAACTGTATCCTGATATTGCTTTACAATGGGTGCAGAAAAGTCACGTTGCAAGAAGTTACACAAATAGTGGTCAGTTTTGATTTGATGGAAATGCATGTAATGCATTACTTAACAATGTTGACAAACTTCAGAATATATGTGATAGATAAAGCAGTTGGAGGTTTAGCAGGTTGCATGGCGTACGACGTACGTAGATAGTTTTAGAAAGTTTAAAACAGTCGTTAAGGACTGTTTTTCACTGCGAAATTACTGACAGATTTCGAACAACATATTGAAGAATTTCAAAAACGTTATAAACTTTTTAGGAATTTCAGTAACACCGAAACTGCATACGATTTTTGTTCACGTAGCACAATTTTGTTCAAAACATAAGATGAACCTAGGATTTTTTGGAGAGCAAGCTACAAAATGTGTGCATCATGACTTCAACAAAAGTGGAAAAATTATAAAGTATCGAAACTCAAAGAAAATAAATTTTTTTTTTGTAATTTCTTTGTACTCTCCATGTATTATATTATGTAAAATATTTGAATGAGAGACAGTTGTTTGCTCATTTATTATTATATTTATATAATAAAAAATTCTGATAATCGTAAAATAATATTTTTTCATTCAAATCCTATTTTTAATAAATTGGCCACGTGAACTGATTTTAAAAACTAGATCAGAATATTCCTAGTATATCTAGAAATCATAATCAATATGAATTTCAAGGCAACAAAACATTTTCATTTAAACTTCTTTCTGGCGAACCGTGTCGATCCTAATGATAATATAACCATGGATATATTCGGCCCATTATGAATCACTACCTCAGGCAACGAATACATACAAAGCATACAAGATCAATTAAAAAAGTATTTGAGGCTCATCACATTAAAAAATGCCGTAAGCAAATCAATAATAGAAGGACTATTTAATTATTTGATCTACATATTCGGAGCTTAAAAGAATATTCTAACGGATCAAGTTCGTATTAGAACTTATCCAAAACTTTGAAAATCTGTTCCAAATAAAACATATAAAAACTACAACTTATCACGCCTACACTACCACCAAACACGAAGGGATTGGAATATGGCCCTTTCAAGCAACATTCGGCAGAAATGACGCTAATTTACCGTCCTCATTAGCAACTACACCCAGCTTACGATACGATTACCTGTTACAGCTATGGAAAACAGATATGAAAAATACCTTAGAATAGACCAAGGAAAGATACAAGTACAAAAAGAAAAGTACAAAAGAATACAAGACTCACATATAGTTCTACCACAAGGAATACACGAATCCGGCGATCTAGTTAAATTGGTTAATGGCTGCAAGAACAAGTTGGCACCTAGCTGGAAAGAACCAGCAGTAGTACTCTATAATTAAATAATAATAATGATATCCTTTTTAATAATGAACGAATAAGGATTCCCACAAACGAGCTAATGTCCTATTATAATTAATTACAGAAATGCTGTTTATTCTCGTTTTGGGACTCCTACAAGTGACAATAGCCACTCTAATTACAAAGACACACCTCGGTAACCTCTACATCGAAAATGTAGGAAAAACACACTTATAGCATGATATTTGGACCCTAATAGTTGGAGTAAACTTAACAAATACTCAAGAGCGACTCTACAGCATAAGGGAAGCCATACAATTGGCTGGTAAAGTCTGTAATCGCGGTGGTCTTTAATTCCACGAAATAAACCTGATAGCAATACGACTAAAGAGACTACAACAAAAAGAAGAAATCGTCAGAAATCTACTTGGGAAGAGCAATAGACTAAAAGAGTCCTAGCCAATTTTGTAGGAGATATATCAAAGACACTCTTTGGTACTCTAAGTAAGTGACTTAGATTACATAAACAGCGAATTCGACAAACTATATAAGGATAATTAGAATGTTGCAATAGCTCTAACCAACCACACCAAAATATTAATATATGCTCGATTCCTCGTCTGCAGATTATAAAGAATAGATCAACCGATTCAACAAGAAGTAGAAACTGCACGTAAGCTAACAAAAAGCGTTAATAACAAGAAAAGGAGTTTCAAAAATACTAAATTGGTTATGGTGGCTTTATTGATAGACGAATTAAATGAAGATATAGACCGAAGCCAATTACTAGTACATAATTGACATTAGTAACATCCAAGTAGTCATAGTTCAAGGATTATTTACATACATTGTTAAAATACCAGTCTTAGAGAAAAAAGAATGAATAATTAAACGAATCATACCTCTACCCGAGCGCATACATGAAACCTATTTAGTAGTTACACCAGGTCACGAATACCTTATTAGCTATTAAGATTCCTTTTCAACTACTGACATAAAACTATTAAATAAATGTAAACAAATCGACTACAAAGTATGCGAAAGGAAACAATCTAGCTACAGATTAAGAGATACAAGCAGTTGCGATTTCTCTTGACTTAAATGATATGCAGACATTAAATGTCATAAATCATCTTACCTTATACACAAAGAAACATGCATCTTCATACAAGATAGATATATTATAATACCCACTAATAAATTAGAAATCGATGCATTATGTCCTCACGAATTGAAGACTTTCAAAATAAACCGAGCGACATAAGGGAATTAAAAATGTTAAGCAGAATTAATTCGTCCTCGCTTCAGATTAATCTTGGCACACTGGCGATGATTAATGTCGCCGCAGTTACCCGGGAGAATTACGTAGAGTGACAGATAAAGGCAGAAGTGTGATGCAAAAGAGGAGCGGGCTCATGGTGTCGCCCTAAAAGATTCCCCTCTGAAAGGTGACGCTATTCCTTGTCACCAGTTAATTTCCAGATGACTGAATCTCTCGACAGCCTGTTACACCTTATTTGAGCCACGTTGTTCGTACATCTTTCTCCACACAGGCCCAATGCTCCGAAATATCCTGTCGTTCAGTTTAGCTGTAAAGATCTTATACAACGTGTTCAGACAAGTTATTGGCCTGTAGTACCTTGGGTTGGACAAGTCGCCTTTCTTTGGTAGGAGTACAATGCGCCCTAACACCAGGTACTGTAGAGTGGGTGTCCTCGTCATCCAAGGTGGAGCTGAAGATTCGGGATATGTGTTGCTGTGTAGAAGTAAACTTCTTCCACCAGAAGTTCTTGATACCATCTCGTCCTGCAGCGCAAAGCTCCTCAAAGCGAATGCTATTCTCAGTGTCATCCTTCAATTTCAGTGGTGGGATTTTGTAAACTTCTCGCCAAAAAGTCTCTATCTCGTCGGGCTTGGGTGGATTTTTAACAGAAACAGGGAGATCGCTGAAGAGGCGCGATGGGTCAGCAAGGAACTGTTGATTCTCCCTGATCCACCCCTCTCTTTTATGTATTGTTTTTCTTGCGTTAGATAATACGGGATAACACGAGACGCATTCTGTTTTGTCCAGCCTATCTTCTTATTAATTATTGTAACCATATTCAGCAGAAATCCTTGGTACAGAGATCCTCTATCCGCAACCTGATGACGCGTCCGGTGGCTATGTAATGGGCCCTCCGGTTCGATTCCTATATATTATATATATATATATATATATATATTAATATATTATACGCGCGACTATACGCGCTGTTACTTTATTTTTGTTCTTGAACGTCAAAATGTAAGGACATGATGCATGGAAACACTATTCGGATCTTTAGGAAAACATGATTATAGTTCTTGATATCCTCGTCGTAATTCTTATTATTATCCTTATTTTTCCTTCGTGGACTTTTTTTGTAGGGGAGATGAGAATGCATTTACGCACCGAGTGTGAGATTCAACTGAAATCACTACTCACTAAACTCTCCTCCCCTCATGAGACAGATAATGATCCGGGACCGCTTTCGCATTACTTCAGGGCCACTGCCTATAGGCTCACCACGCCGCGCCTCGGCGTCCTCCTGGTTGACCTGCTTGGCTCATCTTGCGGCTTCTCCTGGCTTCCTCTTTGGGGCTGCCTCCCTGAAGGCTGCACATCTCATAGTCCCCGATAGATGGTCAGTCCTGGGTTTATCCTCCTTTGTGGGGCAGAGATAGCACTTTGTAGTGCTGGTGCTATCCATAGCTCTATGGCCCTCGTTGCCGCACATTCAGCAAGTTCCTGGTCCTGTAGGGACCCTTGCACTTTGCTGCAAGTGTCCGTACCCCTAGCAAGGGTACCCGTGGGGCTCATGGTAGGCTCTCTCCTTCTCTTCCGGATGAGCGATGCAGGAGTTTTCTCGGAGTTACCTGTCTGAATCTCCTTTTTGGCTGCACTGCCGATCTCCATTAGTCCCGTAGGGCGCACTGCCGATCTCCATTGGTCCCGTAGGCCGCTTAATCTCCCTCGTTCTTCGTGCGAGTATGTCGACCACGAACCAGTCGTAGGGCAGCCCGAACAACATCCTGTTTCTTCTCTTATCCCTCTGCTTACATAGCATCTCCATTGCTTTCTCCAGTCCATCTCTAATTGGCAGAAACTTATTCCTCTTAGTCCCGCAGAATTCGTGCATTTTGGTGAGCACATACTCCATTTCATCGAGCAGCCTGATCTCTTCCTCCCTTCAGACTTGGCCCGCAATCTCTTTTTTCTCTCTTTTTCAGTCTCTGAATCGCTCAACTCTCCTCCAAACACATCCTCACAAAAGATTTGATTGAAATATTCATTATCCATATTTGATCCCACGAGTAGCTAGGGAAATGTACGGTCCATCCCCGCAGAACTCCGTATGTAGGGGTATAGATTAATACTGTCTGTCGCCACGCAGCCTTCAGCACCGTTGTTCACGTCTTGACTTGGGGTTTTTTCTTTGCGTCCATGCCTCGACCATTGTACGAGACTGCTTATTTACTTTTTTAACCGTATTCAGTAGAAGCCCTTGTTACAGGAACCATCTATCCGTAAACCGAGGACGGCCCTGTGGACGGGTTAAAGGCCTCAGCCGGGATTCCTTCGTGGATACTGAATACAGTTGTCAAAGTGTGACTTCAATATTGCGAAAAATGTGATTGATTTTAAAGCTTCCAGTAAACATGTTTGAAATGTGAATTTGTTTATAACAATAACATTTGTTATGGAATGACAATCAACTGCAGCAAAGTGTCATGGCTAAATAAATTACCTTTAACTTTTAAAAATCTAACTAGGAAAAATATAATTTATTTTATATTAAATTCTTTGAATATTACGTGAAATTGGAATAAGGACCAAAATAACTTCATAAATTTTCCAAATGATTAAAAAATATACTATTTTTTCTCCAACTTTACGTTTAAATAACAAAAATGTGACGCAATTTTTCAAAAAGCGGACTAGAGCGGATTCCTTTCTTGAGAATTTAGTTAACTTTTATTTTGACAACTTTCTCCTGAACCTGACCACGGGTCTCGGCTAAATGAGTATTACTTTCCATTTCCTCACTTCCTAAAGACGAATCAAATCACCAACTGTGTTGTTAAACTTTTTGGCAGCTTTTTATTCATTTCTTAAGTAGTAATTCGTGTCAAATTATGTTAGGCGAAGTGTCGATATGATTCACAAAACTCGGAAACTTTGTGTGAAAGCTTGAAAAAAAAAGTTTGTTCCTGCCCCGCTTGGGTTGGACTAGTTGCTGCATTTTTGTTTTCTGTATCTGCGGGAGGGCGCCACACACTGGGACGAGCCTGTACATTTAGCAATCATATTTTTTACGCTCTCTAGACGCTTCGGATTTCGATAGATATTTTTCTCAAAGCCTAAGTTAAAATTCCTGAAATTGTTTTAGATCCGGCTAAGATATTTTCAGCAATTTTAATTTTCGGTTTAAGTAAAGCATCTATCTAAATCCGATGAATATAGAAGGCGTGCATTTGTACAATTCTTGCTTAAAAGTCGAGCCTATTTTCAAGTCGAAAGCTTTCAAACTGTAGTAGTGCAGGCATTATAAAAAATACCCAGGTGAATCGTATGACCGCTAAATGTACAAGCTCGTCCCACTGTGCGCCAGCTGGGATAAAGATTGTCCCATAAGTAAACATTTTTTCTTCATACCTCGGTCGAAAGTACGTATTTTCGGCATCAATTTTAAGGAAGAAAGCCTAAGATTTGTGCATTGGTAAGATTACACGCACGCCCTCTGCAACAGCGGGAGCAAAAAATTGTATCGTGCACACCGATCAGTGATGCCAATGTGGGCGCCTTGAGCTACTGCGCGTGCGTTATGGTCGCCCGCTGGTTGGCCACAGTTGGCGCGGAGTTTTAAATGGATATTAATTACAATTCATTTTATTAAAATAAATAGTTATTATAAAATGCACAAGAATGCATATAAAATGTATAGCTTTTGATTCAAGGTGAGAAAAAAATGTACAACACATATATTTTCTAAGTAATAGTTTATTTTCATTGAATTCCAAAAACTAACTTAGATTTGTCCGACAAAATTTCAATAAATACAATTTATATACATTCTTGTGAATTTTATGATAATTATTGATTTCAATTGCAAGAATTATTTTTAATATGCATTTTGAATTTCGCGCCAACTGCGGGCAACTAGCGCGCCCACATTGGTATCACTGACATTTCAAATATTTTCAAGTTTTCATTGCAATATTAAAATAATGTTAACTTTTTTGTTATTTTTTAGCTCTGGGAGCAGCGTACGGCACAGCAAAATCAGGTACCGGTATAGCGGCAATGTCGGTTATGAGGCCGGAATTGATTATGAAGTCTATTATTCCGGTCGTCATGGCGGGTATTATTGCTATCTACGGTCTAGTTGTAGCAGTTCTTATCGCTGGAGCTCTTGAGGAACCTTCGAAATATTCTCTCTTCAAGTAAGCATAAATTTGAAGGGTGGCACGGCAAAAGGGACTACGCCACATTTAGTCGATTTTCTCAAATTCCACTCTGCATGCTTTAGGGAAGCAAAGGAAAAAATTGAAACGTCTATGAATTAGAATCTGAAATCTCAGTTTCAAAATGAGATAAAAAACAATTGAAAATCTTTAATGGTGTCGGAGATACGACTTATTTTGAGGAGCCGTGCACGAAAAATTTTCGTGGTTTTCTTGAGCGGTATCAGGTTTTTTTTCCTGTGCGCGTGTTTGCTCACCTCTCCTCAATGCCACGCCCGGGTGGTAAAGAGTGTTGAGCGAGCGAGCATGTGCGCAGCAAGAACCTTTTACCGCTCAAGGTAATCGAAGGTCATTTTTCTTCTTCGGTGTAATCGCCTTAAAGTAGAACTTTCAACCTTTAATGCTGTTAAAAAGATGGACAATAGCATCTATTTTAATCATTAATCTATTATATTTATTTTATTTAATGTGGTACAACAAATTCTTTGATGAGGATGCATATTTTCGACAAAATGGGGCTTAGTTAATTTTGCCGTGCCACTCTCTGTTTCATCAAACTAACAAAGATATATATTATAAATCTAGACATTAATAATCTCTGTCTCCGTCATTATTATGGACACAAGATGTCCTGGACGAAAAGTGTCATATCGTTTGCTGGAAGCTTATCTAGATTTTTAATATCTTTCACATTATAAAAATAAGAAAGATCGTTTACATATTATTAAACAAAAACATTCTTGTGTTATAGTTTTTTATGATCCTTGTCCAACAAAAAATGGCAACTAAGAAAATTAAATAAAGAGAACTAACTGAGTAAGCACATTCTCATGTTATGTATACACGTCATTTGGTACGTGGATACCTGCCGCGCACGGTACTAAAAATCAGACTTGCCTTTGAACGTTGACAGCTTCGCGGAAAAAGTAGCTATAAAGTTATAATTAAAACCATTGGAAAGCTTACAAAATTTCACATTAAGGGATCCCTATACGAAATTATTTGCATTGGCATATTATTATAGCGAATAAAATTAAAAAGAAAGTACCAAATAGGAAGTTAAAAAATCCAAAACTAAAGAAGATGTTCATATGGAAAAGAAAATTTGCTGCTAGAAAAATGAAACCAAATTAAGTTATTAACTTTTTTTTGTTATAACATTAAGATTATATTTTTAATTTTTTGTAGACGGAAGGTATTTATCAAGGAAGGCAAGTTACTGCTTTAATCAATTCTGTTGCAAGAAACTTAGATGCTTTTAGTAAAGTCAAATTCATAATGGTGAGTTTGTCACAGCGGTTTTTAAATTTGAATTTTTTCTACATGAAGAACTTTTTATCGAATTTGTTTAAGGAATGAAGGGTGATATTTCATTTATTGCAGTAATTATTATGAGGAATATTTAATGATCACGTGTTCTTAAATATATAAAATTTAAATCCGCAGTAATAGGTACAGTATATTATTTGTCTAATTTTTTAATACGTTCCGTTCAGTTCTCGTAATTGCTTATTTTTTGTGTACAAAATAAATTATTCTTCAGGTTGAAATGGCAAAATCTTGCTATTTCACTATAAAATAAGAGAAAAATTTGATATATAAGTGAGGTTAAAGTTTGATACCGCAGTAATTGGGACACTTACCCTTGAACCTTTAGCTGTGATTGTGAGCATAAGTCTACTGCAATATGTTTGTTACGAGAATCTTCACAACTTCTTTTAAATAAATTGTAACCGGAAATACATTTTTTCAGGGGATTCATTCATCTTGGTGCCGGTCTTGCCGTTGGTTTTTCGGGATTAGCGGCTGGATTTGCCATTGGAATCGTCGGTGATGCTGGTGTAAGAGGTACTGCGCAGCAACCTCGTCTTTTCGTCGGCATGATCCTGATTCTTATCTTTGCTGAAGTTTTAGGTCTTTATGGTCTGATCGTTGCCATTTACTTGTACACTAAGCAGGGTTGAAAACATTGTATTTCTATAGTTAATCGAAAAGTCGAAGTCATGATTCGCTCGTGAATTCTTTACATGTACCGAATGTCACATCGAGTGACCATAATTTTAGTCATTCGCCGCCTTTAATGGTTTTAGTACTCCGCGATCTCAGATTGTCATGGGGATCTTGTTTCTATCTGTGTTTATGTTTGGTATGTAAATCGTGCTGAAATAATCATAAAATGAGGTGAATGCACATGCAGTCATGATTTTGATTTCTCTCGAGAAGATCGGGTTCATACATTAGAATCCGCACATCTCTGACACTGAAAAAATACAATTATTTAACCAACGTCACCCGTAGTGGCAGGAACGAATTAAGGAGTTTGTCACTTATAACCGACAACGTTCTCTAACTGCGATATCATCGCACTCCTCGTCGAGTATTACCTTTTTTCAACAGTACGCATGGTACTGTCTCGCACACAAACGTATCCGTGTCGAGCATTTACCAAACGATCGCTAAGGAAGGAACGTCCAAAAGACGCAGCCAACTTCAGAGCGGGTAGAAATACATGTCGGTAGATACATAAGGACTTAAGAAAGTACATCAAATACTACCCATATCCCATGCCGAACTTTTCTCTTTCAATGTATAGTAATCATTTCTAGTATAATTTGATATTTAGATATCAATTAATTGAATTGGCTCTACTAAGTGCTGAAATAATTGTAGACAAAGAAGGATGAAAAACAGGAGTTTAGACATGTCGTTTGAAAAAACTGAGTCTACAGAAACAGCACTTTTTATTGCTCCAAAAATGCGCGCTGAACTTGGGTCGAATTGGCTATGTTAGTGGTGACTGCTTGCACGATCCATGCACATTCTATGTATTCGTAGTTCATTTTGAAGACCCATTTTTTGATTCCACCATGGTTCACTGTTTAGGTCGGCAATACTGATCCTTATAGTTGATCTAATTTACATCAGACATAGACTAATACGTAATTAAGCCTTTAATAATAAAATTATTCTTGAATAAGGCACTTCTATCCCTTGGTTGGTCAAAACTGGAAACGATCTGCCATCCGACGATATAGAGGAAAAAAATTATACATTCCATAATAAATTCGATGAACTTCAATAAGCGGATACGTCCGATTTCACTATTCCGAAAGAAATACAGACAAAGAGAGCATTTGGAATCTCGGTGATTCGGATTCTTCTTCGGCTAAGTTGATCGCCTGGGAGCTGGCGATTGACTGCTTCTCAAGAAACCCGTAAGTAGAATTGGAAGACACTCCTCCGTTTGTTAATTGTTACTGATTTCGCAAAATTTCCTGTGTGAGACCCAAGTTCAACTTATGGACGTATTTCTGAGAAGAGTAATGTCATACACTTTTGAACAATTTGAAGCCATGTGTCATATCCGATTCCTACTTCACTGACGAAAAAATATGTCTGTAAAGTAAGAATCGAGTAAGTATGTCACGGCCTTAAATTTTGTCTCCTATGATCGATTCAAAGTCGGCTTAAAGTTATTTATATTTTTAAATATAGTCATTGTGTTGTTTTTTAAATGAATAATTCACATTGTTGAACAACTTTCGCTCCAGAATCTAGTATTAGTATTATAATTTTATTATTATTAAGAGCAGGCGGTCAGATGTTTTAAGTTTATAATTTGAATATTTGAATAATAAGTGGCGCATCATCTTTATAAGTCACTTCCGCCTCTATAGCCTATCTGGAATTAAAACGAAATACACTTAACACAAGTTTCAAACAGAATGCATGGGTTACTTCAGTTTCATTGGGACACTATGTATTCAAAACTATCAATACCCTGCAAACCAATGCGGAGATAACACAAGGAATAGAAAGAAAATTACAGACCTTCTTGAAAATGCGCCTATAACTTGCTTGGCGACTGATCAACTTTTGGATGGACATGTCCGATTACAAGTAACTTTATTTTTATTTTCACAAGAATAGTATATAAAAAAATACCAGAATAACTTTTAAAGAAATAAAATTGTAAAAATAATGACCAGTATTTTAGAGGTCTGCAACTATATCGGTATTTTATAACATTTAAATGCAAAAACGAGACAGGGTGCGGTGGTGTAGGATTTTCCAATGAAAATTATCTACGTTTACTCTCAGTACTTTAAATCGTCAACATTAAAGTTTAATTATTTGATATAATTTGTAACTAACTACCAATAACAGAATTCAGCCAAATAAAGATGAAGTATAAATTGTCCGAAATTTCCAGTAATATGACAAGTTGTCAAATTAAATATTGTCATTTTTTTCATATACACTACTGCTATCAGTTACAGCTTTCTGATAAATATATAAAAACTTTATAAGAAGAAAATTATACGCCTCTATCATGGAAAAACGTAAGAACACGTCAGTGTGCCCTATGATCCATTATTCTCCGCCTTTCACCTTCAAATATGGTATGAAAATGTGTTGAAATTTATCTATCTTAACCTTAGTAGTGTGCGTGTGATGTACATACTACTTTTGGCGTTTCAACTTATGTGTTACACTATGCTAGATTAAGTTCGGCATATATGTATTATTATATTGAAAACCCTTGTAAAACTGCGCAAGAATGTATGATAACAATGAAAGGCAGAGCAAAAGAAAAAGAGCGTGCATGAATGCGTGAGTAAAAAAGAATTACTGGTAATGGAAGAAGAAACTACCGCTGCCACCCTTTACCTTGGCGACCCCAAAGTACTACCTTCCAGTGTTACAAATATGTTCATAATTCAGTGCTAAGAATGATATTGATCAATAATAATTATTTATGTTATACGTTTTGTCCTCGATGTTACAGAAAACCATGTTTAATAAAAATTTAATTCGGACAAAGGAACCTTTTTATTTTCTACACTAGTGCGTTTTATTCCGTATGTGAATCTGTCAAAAATCAGGTAAATTTTGACTAATTACGATTCTCAATCAAAAAAGAATATTTCTAAACAAGTCATTATCAAGTAGTTATTTGTCGATCTTTTTGTTGACTGTGGCTCAATGCAGAAAAGTTGATAACTTTTTCATTTGTTAAAAAAATTCTTAAAAAGTTGCAAATTTATGTAAGGATAAAAAATGCTGACTTATACAGCAGTACAAAATTACAACACATTTCCAAATTGGGATCACAAGAAAATAAAAAAATGATGTATTTTTAGTAATTTTGATTTTTTTCATGATTGCGAAAATGTAATATTTCTGAATATTTTAAGTTTGTCATCAAATTCGAATCGGTTGTGGAATATTCCTTTAAAATATTCAGCCTTTTTTTTCTTTTTAAGCCTAATTTCTATGAATTATGCGTATAACTATTCTCCTGTACATAAAGTTTCATAATTAATATTTCACATAGGATTCACACTAGGTTCTCGACCAATCAAGTTTTCTTAAACCACTAAGTTAACTAGAAATGTATCCTATGTAAAATATTAATTCGGCGATAAATTCAAAATCCATGGTCCGTGAACAAGCACAAGTAATAATAGTTTTTATATCAATGTATAGAATTCCTGAAAATAAAACAAGAATCCAACGATCAAATTTGGACAACAACGACAAAATGCTCCTATTGTAATTCCTAAGAACAACAAACAAATTTTTTTCTGGTTGTCCAAATTTGATGGTTGGATTCTTGTTTTATTTTCAGGAATTCTATACATTAACTTGAGTATTGGACGTTAAATAGGAATTTGATTTTAATTTAATTTAAAATCCTTATTTTTCAGTTTTTATATCAACATAATTTTTAAAAATACCTGTATGTATATCTATAAGGATATGATATGGAGAACATTGGCTGTTGGCGCCTTTCGATAGGAATGACCTAAAAGGATAAATGTTTTTGGGATTTACAGATGAATAACTACAGAAGAGAGGAAAAATATGGAGCTTTCAAAAAATATTTTTAACCTTGAAAATCTAGGTTAAACTTGACATTTTTTGACTAAAATTTGTATTGTTGAATACCATGTGCGCTCAGATATTATATCTAATATGCTATTTATATTTTCTAATAGTTTTTCTGATGCCGAATTCAAATCCGGACTTCAAATTAGTCTAGGGCTCCCTATTTCTGAGAAAAAGGCAATTGGGTCGTTGCATGAGCTTTAGATAATATATTTTTTAAATACTGCATACAATTCTGAAAAACTTAGTTCCGACTGCCCCCTGATGATGACTTTATTGCAGGCATTTTTTTCCTATGCACCCTTCTTTTCTTGAAAATATTCCTACAGTGATTGGCTGTCGAAATTTTTGTTTTCACTAACAAGCTCCACCCTTTGAGGCACTCTTATAATATTTCTGTCTCTCTCGCACACTCAACTCAGAATTCCCACGGGTGTCTCTAGATCTCTTAAGGGGATTTATTAGAGTCAGAAAGCGGTATTCCATTGTCTAGCCGCACGGTTGAAGATTTACGTCTGATTTTTTGCATACGTCATCTAAATATTATTCTGTTTTGCTGACAAGAGTCGGTTTTTCGAAAAAATGTTTATATTTTGTTTAATAATCAAAAAAGTAAGTACAATAGCAGTGGCGCTCAGTGTTAGCTGTGTCTGCGTTTTCTGAGATTGCTGTTGTACCTTGTCAAACCAGAGGAGACAGATACCCCGTGGCTAGTCGAATAATCCGGAACGAATGACCCTTTCATTGTTATGAGATTAAGTCCGGTTACAAAAACTAAAATTATGGAAGCATGGCTTCATTCAATTTTAATTATCAGAATTAGCTTATTCATATAATTAGCAGAAAGTGAAAAAAAGATTCATGAAAATCGGTTAATATTCGCAGTAATATTGGAAATGTTGAAATGCATACAAAAGTATAGCTGTGCTGAAAAGTTGACACCTACTCCCTAAATCTGAATTCGTATCAATCAGTTAAAATCTACTGATTAGGAAGGCTGTGTACTTCGAATATTCAGCCTTACTAAATAAATTTGCAGTTTTCTAGTAAAGCTTGTGAGAAATGCTTACTCCAGAAATTAATGAACGACTTCACAATATTTAATTAGTAGTAAATATTCTATCCATATATAAATGGAAAAAATTATTATGATTTTGGTTTTTGAAAGAGGAAACTGTATCCTCGAATCACAGATTTTCATACCTTTGAATTAGGTATATATCACTTCGCGAGTTTACAAGTTCGAATCCAAGTTTTGGGAAATATTAAAATTGAAATGTAACGCTTAAATAACGTAAAATTATTCAAAATTCCTACAATTTCAGACAGGTCTGACATTGTGAAAGAACGAATAAGTAATTATTTATTTTTTAACCACAGACACTATACACTGTATATGTATAATTTTTTTGAATTTGTACTTTGATGCGGGCTAAATAACTTTTTTGACCAGGAGAATTTTTTCTCATACCTAACAATTTTTCTACTTTTTCTCTAAACAATGACATACGAAAAAATGTAAAAATGAAAGTTTGCAGGTCTAACAAAGTTGTAAGAAAAATACCTCTTGTTCTTTTGCGATTTCTCTCATCGTCAAAAATTAAATTTGTAGGAACGCAAATTCTCCCGGCCTCAAAAATGGTTTAACCTGCATAAAGCTGATAGGATGCATTTCTTCTATCAGCAGAACCTTAAAAAAAATATTTGGAAGAATAAAAAAGGTGGGGTTTTGCAGAACATATTTTTTTCATGTTTTCAAAGTTTGCAGAAAACAAAGAAAAAAGATTTTCGGGAAAACCCCACCTTTGTTATTTTTGCTCAATTTTTTTTTACAATTTCTGCTTTGATAAGGAAGATATTGTTACATTATCGTCTATTTAACCGGGGATCGATTCTGTGTTTATTCACTTTCTCAATTTAATCATAATTGCAGTTGGCCGATTATCGTTAATGATCTTTAATTTACTAAAATTATAGAATTTTTAGTAATAGTTCTGTTGCAATTTTGAACTTATCTCAATGGTATTTATTTTCATTGAGAGATTCATTCAAAATGCATTTACTTTTTCCTGTCCAGTAAATCGCAACCAACTATAAAAGTTGACTCCAATACTGGTAGGACGTTAAAATTAGCCCTAAACATTTTATAACCAAATTTGGAAGAAAAAAAACTACAATTGAGTAAGATTAATCCTCGCAACTAAAAATTTCCCACTCAGTTTTAAATCATAATTTAAAACAAAAAAACAGATTGTGGATTCACTCAAGGGAGAGATGATTGCGTATTTTAAAATTATTTGAATTGATTTAGAAAATCACTCTAATTTAAAAACAAGCAAGTCGGATTCTCCTCCAGTATTAATTCAAAAACCAAAATTTCCTTCGCACAACGAGGTCTTTATCATACGATAAATTTCAAAGTCGTTACGAATTATTTTCTGGTTTCATTTTTCTTTAAACTAAAAGTAAAATTTCCCATTTGAACTGCAATAATTAGTGCAACCATGCACAACGAGGTCTTTATCTTGAGATAAATTTCAAAGTCGTTACAATAAAAGTTGCACAAATTAAATTATCATACATTTAATTCCCCACACTAAAATGCAGACATGCACAACGAGGTCTCCACAGATTTGTGGATTTCAAAGTCGTTACAAAATTGTGCATTACCCTAATAAAATAATAAAAAAATTTTGAAACCCAAAAACTTACGTCTAACTATCCAAATTCTCATGAATTTGGATAGATTAGTCAACGAAGTTTTAATTTATGCAGAAGAATCCGTTAGAGGTGGCGTCCTTTCAATGACGCTTATTCAATTTAAAATTCTATCTTCTATGACAGGTAGACCAATTATTATCGGTTAAGAGAGGCTCCTTCCTCGCAGAGGGTCGAGTCGTTTTGTACAGTCATTTGTTGTACTTCTTAATAAAAGACTTTGTGTACATTGATTTTTTTTAGTTATTTATCTGATAGCTTCCTTATAATCTTTATCTCTTCTAACACTTTGAAAACATCGTTCTTTTTTCAATAAAAATTGTTATCAACAAAATCCTAGATTTACCCAGTTTAAAAGTGATTTATATAAATCCTAGAAACTGAAAAATTATATATTTTATTATATATTATTATTTTGCAGTTAATTGTTTATAAGGCCGTAATTAACAAATTGTTTGAATTAAAAGAAAATATATAAGAGACAACGTTTTTGTTTTATATCTAATTTTAAAAACACACCAGCATCAAAAGTATAAAGTACTATAGTCGAGAACGCTGCCAGTCCTAAGCCTGGAAAAAGTGCAAAAGGAAAATTAGGGAAATAAGAGGTGAAGGAAAATGAGTGAAGCGATGAGTGGAGAGGGAAAGAAGGAACGGAGGGCGAGGACGCAAGTCAACCAGGCCCCCCGTCGATTTCGACCATAGGACGCAAGTCACCGGCAGCGGTCTAAAATTGTAAATTGTAGGAAATTTGTATAATTATACGAGATTCAAAATAGTTGTTTCTTGAAAATGTAACGAAATACATTTTAATGTTGTTTAAATGTTACATTTCAATTTTAATATTTTCCCAAAACTTGGATTCGAACTTGTAAACTCGCGAAGTGATATATACCTAAGTCAAAGGTATGAAAATCTGTGATTCGGGGATACAGTTTCCTCTTTGAAAAATAAAAATCATAATAATGTTTTCCGTTTATATATGGATGGAATATTTACTACTTATGTTTTGAAAAAAAAATTTCTTTGATTTAAATACATTTTAATCTCATTTCAATTTTCATTATTTGAAATTCAAGTGCACAGTGTGAAAATGATCATTGTTATCGACCGACGGATAAACGTATGCTCTACATCTAAATAGGCATAGTTCTGTACTAATTAAATATTGCGAAGTCGTTCAGTAATTGCTTGAGTAAGCATTTCTCACAATCTTTACTAGAAAATTGCTAATTTATTGAGTAAGGCTTCGTATTCGAATTACGAAGAATTCCTAATCAGTAGTTTTTAACTGATTACTACTAATTCAGATTTAGGGAGTAGGTGTCAACTTTTCAGCATAGGTATACTTTTGTATGCACTTCAACATTTCCATTATTACTTCAAATATTATCCTATTTTCATGAATCTTTTTTTCACTTTCTTCTAATCATATGAATAAACTGATTCTGCTAATTAAAATTGAATCAAGCCATGCTTTCATAATTTCAGTTTTTGTAACCGACCTTAATCTCATAAAAATAAAAGGGTCATTCATTCCGGATGATTCTACTCGCCGCGGAGTATCTGTCTCTTATGGTTTGACAAGGGTCTCACAGTAAGCTCAGAAAACGCAGACACAGCTAACACTGAGCGTCACTGCTATTGTATTATAGATTATTGAACAAAATATAAACATTTTTTCGAAATACCGGCTCTTGTCAGCAAAAAATAATAATATTTATATGACGTATGCAAAAAATCAGACAAAAATATTCAACCGTGCGGCCAGAAAATGGAATACTGTTTTCTGACTGTAATCAATCCCCTGAAGGGGTTCGTAGGAACGGGTACGGTTTAGATTTTACTTTTTTTTTAATTTTCAATTTTGCATTAGGTTTTGAGTTAAATTTGTAAATAATTTTCTTAACGTTGACGCTAGGACCCAAATTTGAGACGATTTTGAGAATTTTTGAATCAAAAGGCCTAAATGGTCATGTTTTTGCATAGCAACGCTATGATGAGCATTTAACTCAAAGTTTTCAGAATTTTTCCTCGCATAAGACACTTGAAACGCATCTCAATGCAAAAAATGAAGTCGTTAGCCCTAATACAGTTTTTGCGCTAGGCATGCTAACAGAGTTATTTTGAGTAAAAACGGCTACATTGTCATGTTTTTGCATAGCAACGCTATGATAAGTATCTTTTTCAGGGTTCTCAGTATTTTTCATCACATTAGACATTACATTACATTACATCTCCATTAGGGTGTGCCAAAAAAGCGAATTTTCGAATTTCATACCCACCTAGGAGTCAAATTATTCCTAAGCGTAATGCAACCCTACTCCTTTTTTTTTTTTTTGAACAACTATTAGATAGTGCGACTCGCGTTTTAATTATTTGTTATACATTTTGCAATCGTTAGAAGTTGAGAACCCGAGCGACTCTGGGTAGCCTGAGAGTGCAGCGGTCCTGTTCATGAAACTCGGAAATAGTAAATGGTGGGCGGACAACTGTTGTGACGTTTAATCCTACCCTTGTCTGGATTCGGACTTTTCCTCAATAATTACAAATTTCGGCTTAGTGGCATAATTAGTATAATCTAGATCAGTGAGAATGACTTACTAAAATGAATTTAATGATAAATACAACGATTATGATTGTTTTCGATGCAAATATTGAGTTAATTCTTCAATATTTAAGGATATATTGTAGCTTGAAATCTATCGATAAAAATGAAATTTGAACTGGGCTATTATAATTAGTCAAGCTGTAAAATGAAGCGCAAAAAAACGTTTTAAATTAATACTCTCTTGAAGTTATTAACTAAATCAAAATGAATTTATACACATTCAGTACAGACACATTTTACTGATCATTCATGTTATAATCACGTAAATTTACCGTTTCTTATTTACATGCACTACCGACACAAAGTTTGGGTACATTTCTTTTTGTTTTCAAAATTTTTCTTCACTTCAAAGGCGATTATCTGCCGAGAAACTGAATTATACAACTTTGTAATCAGATTTATTTGAAAGGTTATACAATTTTACGTCGAATTTGCGTGTTCTTGATTTAGATTTAAAGAGTAGGATTTTCTCTTGATTTTATGATTTTTCCAAATTTTTAGGAATCGAGAAGAATTTCTTTTTCGTCAAATTATGTTTGGTATTCCAATTTATGATATTGCAAACATACAGAAGCAATCATTATCTAAATTTGTTCAAAAAATGGATGTATCACGTTTTATTCGCTTACTCTTCAATTTATAGAAATCTGTAAATATTTTAAAATGACCATGAATAGTAAATTATTCTAATAAAGAATAATTTTTTGTAAATGTTATTTTATTTAAAAAAAAACCCTTGATGTCTACTGTTAGGAACATTCAAAATTTTAATAACTCAGTGTTAGACTGTCACTCGAACTTCTGCCACTATATACCTGGCGTTATTCTTCAATGCAGAATTGCACCATAACCACCGTGGCCTTAGTACAATAGAGAAGGTTCTCAACTACTCTTCGAAGCGAGAAATTGTGAATATTTTATTTTGTTCATTCATAAGTTTCCTTAACTAAATATTTATTGATCAAAGTCAGATTTTCAAATCTTATTCTTAAATCGATGAAGAATATGTGGTAACAAGTTTGAAAGTAAAATAAAGTTTTAAATATGTTTAAAAGTTTCGCAAAATTCATGATTTTTGTTAATTTTGAGCAAAAATAGCTATTTTTAATGGCCAGTTTTATCAATAAAATTTGAAGTTTTTAAAGAGATTATATTAGAAAATCCCTTTTCAGTATATGATGGAACGATTCCTCAAATAAAAGTAAAATCGGTAAACATTAAGTGTTTTAAATTTAAAGTTGAAAAAAAATATATTTTCCAGTGTTAAAATTACGAAAACACCATAAGAACTAACAATGCGAGTCGCACTATCTAATAGTTGTTTAAAAAATTAAAAAAAAGGAGTAGGGTTGTATTACGCTTAGGAATGCTTTGACTCCTAGGTGGGTATGAAATTCGAAAATTCGCTTTTTTTGACACACCTTTATCTCCATGCTAAAAATGAAGTCCTTAGACCTAATAGTTTTTGCGCTAGGAGTGCTAAAAGGGTTATTTTGAGTAAAATGGCGAAATTTTTATGTTTTTGCATAGCAACGCTACGATGAACATTCAACTCAGGGATCTCAGTTTTTCTCTTCGCATTAGACATGCAAAGTTCATCTCCAGGCAAAAAATTAAGTCGGTAGATCTAATAGTTTTTGCGCTAGGACTGCTAACAGGGTCATTTTGAGTAAAAATGGCTAAATTTTTATTTATTTGCATAGCAACGCTATGATGAGCATTTTCCTCAGGGTTCTCAGTAAATTTCCTCGGATTAGACATGCAAAGCCATTTTCCGACTGCATTAGGGAAATCTTAAAAAAGTACGCAAAATGTCTTGTCATCCACTTATCACAAACTACAAATTCGAAATGGCTAAGTGATATTAAGAAATTTTTCAAAATATTTGAGATTAACAGACAATATAATTTATATTGAGTTGAAAAAGATAATACTAAAGAAGAAGGTTCAATATTTTGGAGTTAAGGATTTCAAACATCACTTTAAAGTCTGTCACACAAGTTTTTCGTCCCGTCATCCGAATTTGCTATTTCTGGTGAACATTCGAAAATAATTAATCAAACTGTTTAAAATATACGCTGAAATTGTTAATTTGATACTTTAATGAAGATTTTTTGTTTTATTCAAAATCAATTTATCAACCTTAATTGCAAATAATAATAAATAATGGTCACTATTTCAGCATAATATTTTTTATGAAATTTATAATTTATTTTTATATAAAATGAGAGGATATTTTTAAATACTGAAGATATAATCAAATAAATCGTTAAAATACTTTTTTTTTTGTGTTTTAAAACATTTTTACTTGTTTTGTATATATTTTAAAAAGATTTTTGAAATTCTTATCAATTTTCAAAGTCGTATGTCACATCACCCGGCGTCTAGATTGGAGCTGTACAGTCTGTCACGTGACCAATTGAGGGGCCCCGACCGGGTGCAATAACCACCTTAGCGCTTGAACACACGGAGAAGTATTGTCCGCGGAGCAAATTTTGAAAATTGTTCAAATTTGAGTTTTGACCGTCCATACTTGTAGAGAATTTTATTGCGCACCTTTTTTGTATGGCAACCAACTTCGACGGATGTTTCGTTTTTTAGTTATTTAATTTCGGTCAGAACTTTTTTACCCTTATCTATCCGTGAGATGGTATCCTATTTATCCGTTTTAATCCGTCTTCAACGAAAAATATTCTATCCTTTTGTATCCTTTTTAATCCATCTTCAACTAAAACCAATCTATCCGTTTAAATCGGCCTGCAAGTAAAAATATGCTATCCATATCTATCCGTTTCAATCAGTCTTCAACTAGTAATTCTCTATCCGAGTCTATCCTTTTGAATCTGTATTGAACTAATAATATTCTATCCATGCGTATCAGTTTGAATAATACAAAAAATGCTATCCGTATGTATCTGCAGTGAAAACTATAATGCTAATTCGTATTTGATAGAAAATCACGAATTATAATGGATAGTCAATAAGCTTTTTGAAGAAAGGACTGAAGAAGGATAAGTAATAATTGGCACCATTTAATATTCTATCCGTGTTACATAATGATAAAAATTAAAGTAGTTCGCGAATAGACAAGGATTAGGTGGCGGATAGAAGGATTCAAGAGGATAAGCATTGATTGTCACGGATACCTTTTCAATCCGTGATAGGTGACGAGATAAAATCAAAGTAGTACGCATATAAAAAAGAATACGGTGACGGATAGAAAATTATGGATTTGAACAGATAGGCAATGCATTTTATGGTGAAAGGATTGAAGATGATAAGAAATGATTGGCACGGATTAAGATTCTATCCGTGTTGCATACCCTGACGAAACCATCGGATAGGAATTCCTTCCGAATAATTCCGGAATCTGTATCCGAACCAATCCGAAAAAAGTTCTACATTCCCTACTGAAAATTTGCGGCCGCAATTGCGGCTGCATTTGCGGTCGCATTTGCGGCCGCGTATAAGAAACAGCATTTGCAGTCGCATTTTGAAATATTATAAACCGCTAAAAAATTTACTTTGACTTAATTTGCATTTTCTGAGGTGTAATTAAAGAATCACAACCGTGAAGATTGATCAATTAAAGAACACAGTTCTTTTCAACGTAGTCAAATTCTTTATCTACGCAAAATCTAATATACAACCATGATTGGGATGTAATTTTATCCATATTTAGAAATTGAGATCGAGAACACCGCACGTAAAGATTAATTAATTACACCGACTATCAAGAAACTACGAATTCATCGATTCCTTTGCTCTACAGCTTCTCAGAGCGTTGCGACTGCACGTGTGCGCCCGTGTTCGACCACGATCGCAGACACATCCAGGTTCGTGGATCATAGTAAAACATGGCGGGCCTCATTTTAACCAATCAGAGCAATGGCCTACAGAATCTACCCTGCCCTGTGCGTCGCATCATTGGAAATCTAAATATCGTGTCGGTTCAAAAATTTAAGCGTCGATTTTGTTATGTATATTAAGTGATTATTTTGCCGATAAAATATAACACTCGAAAAATATTTATTCGAATCGCACTACAATTTTCAACGGTTCCTTAAGTGGAATAAAGTATTTTTATGTTAAAATGAGTGAATGTGAAAACAAAAGATGAAGAAAAACATTCTTGGACGACGATGGCGAAGTTATACCTCGCACCACACAATACATAATAAAAGTGCAAAGCAGGGACATTCATTCAGATGTAAGTAAGTAAGTATACCATTAAGACATTTCCCTTTCAGGTTAGGCGTGACACTACCCGATTCGTGTAGTGTCTCTAGGTGGATAGTTTTCTTGTAGTAAATAACTGCAAGTGTGGGCTCACCACACCCATGATGTGCCAACAGCACGCAGTATTCTCAAATGGTCACCCATCCAAGTACTAACCGCGCCCAACGCTGCTTAACTTCAGTGATCGGACGAGAACTGGTTTTTTCAGCGTGGTATGCCCTATTGAAAAAATCCTCG
>CAKNYM010049448.1:0-14741 GCA_932195095.1 Andricus curvator
GGATTATGGACTTTATTATCTCAGATTATAAAGTTTAATAATCCAAGCTATTATCCTGTAATATCTATTTCTTGATATCTATTGATTGTAGTTCTAATAATCTGGATCGCTGTCCCATAGTTAATAGTCCAAGATTATATCCGGTAACATATTTTTTATTACCGGGTATAATCCATTTTTCTCAGTGTATTAAACATTTCGTTGCTGACTTTGAGTCTAATATACACCTCATATCAAAAGACAGTAGGAATCCAGCCATCAGATTACAAAAGATGTGCTTTTCAAAAAAACGACGAAAAATTAAATTAAATTTATCTGCAGTGTTCAGCGACGAATGTTATTAGTGCAATAGTGGTGTGATGATTTTCTTACACAATTGATAAGAACGTCTGATTGAAAAACACAGTTTTTTTTATCACTGGACCCTAAAGCCCATACAAAGAAACACTCACTCATTCAATACGAGAGGGTCAATACAATTCCCCATCATGAATTGAAAATTAACTTTAATGCTTATTTACAATGTTATTCCCTAGTTTATTAATCATCAAAATTCTTATTTATTGCAGGCTTCAAAGTCTTTCCGCTAGAACCCAATGAGAAAATCCACTCTCTAAATCCGAATTAGTAGAAAGTTTACTGATACAATTAGTAGCATTGTTTCTGACTGCTAAATTAGTTATTTGATCGTTTTTTACTAAATAAAGTGGAAAGACTTCTGTTACTAAGTGAATTAGTAAGGGTATTCTACTAACCTGCCTATTGGCGAGTACTTAATAATTTGGTTAAAAATTAACGTATTTTGTTGCAAATTCTTTTTCTCTGGTAGAAAATTAATTTTCTTGGTAGAAAATTAATTTTCTTGGTTGAAAACTCGTTGTTTTGATTTGTTGTTTTATCTGTTCTGATAGAAAAATCCTATTTTTTGATCAAAAATGGAACTGTTTGGTTGAAAATTAATATGTTGTATATGATTGGTTGATAACTGATCATTTTTAGTTAATAAATGCAACCATTTAGTTGAAAATTTCTGTATTTTGTTGAAAATTCTTCTTCTCTGGTAGAAAATTAATTTTCTTGGTTAAAAATTTACGTATTTTGATGAAAATTCTTTTTCTCTGGTAGAAAATTAATTTTCTTGGTTGAAAATTTACGTATTTTGTTGAAAATTCTTCTTATCAGGTATAAAGTTCGTATTTTTTGGTCAAAAATGAAACTGTTCGTTTGAAAATTAATCTGTTGCATGATTGATTGAAAAATTGAAAACTCGTTGTTTTGATTTGAAACTTTATCTATTCTGATATAGAAAAATCCTATGTTTTTGTCAAAAATGACACTGTTTGGTTGAAAATTATTCTGTTGCATTATTGGTTGATAATTGATCATTTTAAGTTGAAAATTCAACAGTTTGGTTGAAAATTTCTGTATTTTGTTGGAAATTCTTTTTCTCTTGTAGAAAACTAATTTTCTTGGTTAAAAACTCGTTCGGTTGAAAATTAATCTGTTGCATGATTGTTTAATAATTGATTATTTTTAGTTGAATATTCAAACATTTGGTTGAAACTTTCTGTATTTTGTTGTAAATTCTGCTTCTCTGATAGAAAATTAATTTTCTTGGTTAAAAATTTACGTATTTTGTTGAAAATTCTTCTTATCTGGTAGATAATTAATTTTCTTGGTTGAAAATTTACGCATTTTGTTGAAAATTCTTCTTATTTGGTAGAAAGTTCGTATTTTTTGGTCAAAAATGAAACTGTTCGGTTGAAAATTAATTTGCTGCATGACTGATTGGAAATTGATATTTGTTAGTTGAAAATTCCACAATTTGGTTGAAAATTTCTGTATGTTCTTGAAAATTCTCTTTCTCTTGTAGAAAATTAATTTTCTTGGTTGAAAACGCGTTGTTTTGTTTTGTAACTTTATTTGTTTTGATAGAAAAATCCTATTTTTTGGTCAAAAATAAAACTGTTTGGTTGAAAATTAACCTGTTGCATGATTGATTGAAAATTGATAATTTTTAGTTGAAAATTCAACAATTTGGTTGCAAATTTCTGTATTTTGTTGAAAATTCATCTTCTCTGATAGAAAATTAATTTTCTTGGTTAAAAATGTACGTATTTTGTTGAAAATTCTTTTTCTCTGGTAGAAAATTAATTTTCTTGTTTGAAAACTCGTTGTTTTGATTTTAAACTTTATCTGTTCTGATAGAAAAATCTTATTTTTTGGTCAAAAATGAAACGGTTTGGTTGAAAATTAATCTGTTGCATGATTGGTTAATAATTTATCATTTTTAGTTGAAAATTCAACCATTTGGTTGGAAATTCCTTCATTTTGTTGAAAATTGATCTTCTCCAATAGAAAATTAATATTCTTGGTTGAATATTTACGTATTTTGTTGAAAATTCTTCTTCTTTGGTAAAAAGTTCATATTTTTTGGTCAAAAATGAAACTGGTTGAAAATTAATATTTTTTTTTAGGCATTAGGGTCGATAATGTTTTTTTTGTGTTCTACAATTAATTTTTAAAAAGACATCTATTTTTAAGTAAATTAAAGTTAGATTTTTTATGTTTCATCCCGGACTGACTCACTGGATTCATCAGTAAGGTTATGTGAATCAGTCCTACCTTATACATTTTAATTGATCTAAATTCATTATAATGTATATTATTCAAAAAAAAAAAAATCAATTATATGTTTGTAAATTTGATGAATTTTGTTTAATTTACAAACTTATAAACAAAATGTTTTTTTTTTTTTTAAATATACATTATAATGAATTTAGATCAATTAAAATGTATGAGGTAGGACTGATTCACATAACCTTACTGACGAGACCAGAGATTCAGTCCAGGACGAAACATAGAAAATCTAACTTTAGGTTACTTAAAAATCGATGTCTTTTTAAAAATTAATTGTAGAACACAAAACAAATAAACATTATCGACCCTAATGCCAATAAAAAAATCTTCTTTACACTTATAATACCTGGGTCAATTAAAAACGATACCTTTCGAAAAACCAGCAAAGATGTCAATAATGATGATTTTTTGGTCAAAAAAGAATCTGTTCGGTTGAAAATTCATCTGTTGCATCATTGGTTGATAATTGATCATTTTTATTTGAAAATTCAACCATTTGATTGAAAATTTCTTATTTATTTTATTTTTATTTACTAATATTTGGAAAATATAAAAACACTATTTCAACACTATTTTCAAAGATTTCTGACACTATTTTCTATCTCTAAACTCAAAAGTGAGTCCGAGGTCTCTATATACTTTATACCTTTACATCCACACACATATAAATTGGATTCCCAGTGTGAAATAAAAATATCAAAAACTATAAATGTGTGTGTGTTACTCTTGTAGGTACGTGCTACCCCTCTGCTACTGGAGGGTCGGGTCGTGCGACAGCGACCCCTCTCGCATGCGCATGCACGAGCGTGTGCACCCGGGGACCGAATTGAAAAGAAACTGGTGAGGGGGTCAAAAGGGGGAAAGGGGGAAAGGAAAAGAAAGAGATGGTTTTTGGGGAAAAAAAGAGGGAGGGAGCGAGAGAGAAAATTATGGGGCGCCGGTGCGTCTATGGGGTCGTGGGCACAAAAGAATAGCGTCGCACGCCACGACGGGCCCGATCCACCCCTAAATAAATTCACTCACGTGCAAGGTTGCCGTAACCTCGAGGCGAATCGAAACTTCCAACAATCCGTAGGACCCGATTTCTACACGGTCCACGATTTCGATTTTTTTTTATTTTTAGGTTTTTAAATATGCGGGGCTTTTTAGATTCAGGAAATGGGGAATTGGGGATTGGGTTGAACCGTCAGGGGTCTTATGGAAGGTGTCCCTAATTCAAAAGTATTAGTTAGGCTTGAATTTCTACGAGGATTTTTATCCTGACTAGTAGTCTTGCGCGCGTAAAGGCGCGCGCCTATTAATTTTTTGTATGACAAAGAATAAACCAAATACTAATTTTTTCTATGTTATTTATATTTAATTGATGTTACAAAATATTTGTGAAAAATCATTAGAAGGCACTACAGGATGATGTACGTAGCCTTCAATAAGGAGCTCCTTTTCATATTTTTTCTCTGTTGAACACTGTTAGAAAAATCTCTACTAAATTTAGTATACATGTAATGGAAGTAAGAATGCATAACATGAAATTAAATTTAGTATACCAGCGTACAGTAAATTTAGTATATTCATACTGAATTTAGTGTACACGTATATGAAATTTAGTATACGCGTGTACTAAATTCAGTATAAATATACTTAATTTACTGTCCGCTGGTATACTAAATTTAATTTCATGTTGTGCATTTTTCCTTTCATTACATGTATACTAAATTTAGTAGAGATTTTTCTAACAGTGAAGCTAAAGGAGTAATGGATTTCTCATAATTTATTTGTAGGTACACTGTTAGAAATGTTGGCAATTTTAGTATACATGGGTATATTAAATTTCCTATATGTTTACTAAATTCATTACACTTTGTCATTTTAGTATACTTACGTATACTAAATTTCTTTTATGAAGTTATATGTATACTAAATTTATCAAAGTGTACAATAAGTTTCTTTCATGTATATGAATTTCATAGCTTCTGTGCGTGTTTCGATTTACGCGAGTCGGGCAACGTGGCCGGTGGCAGGCTCGTATGTCGCTGAATTTTTTTGAGTTTCTTTAAAAGGTATGTTTAATTTATTAAATTAAATGTAGCTCAACGATATGCTTATTTGAAAATTGAAACTTTGTTCTTTAATTTCATTTTTCATCCGATCATGTTTACAGATGATGAAGACGGAACCCACGCGAAATGGAACGCGTATACTGAATTTAGCATATGCGTATACTAAATTTCGTATACATGTATACTGAATTTAGTATGCGCGTGTACTAAATTTCATGTACGTGCATACTAAATTCAGTATATGCATATACTAAATTTACTGTACGCTGGTATACTAAATTTAATTTCATGTTGTGCATTTTTGCTTCCATTACATGTATACTAAATCTAGTACAGATTTTTCTAACAGTGTACATTCTGCCATGGTTATCATCTTGAAAAAATTGTGAATATAATTATAATTCAATTTATTATAATCGGCTCTTAAATTTGTTTAACACGTAACTTATTTGTAAATTATATTGCCGTCATACATGTTTTATTTTATAAATTAAAAGAAATGTTATTTATAAAATAAATTGTGAATTATTAGTTTAAACATGTATATGAGCATATAAATTTCAAATTGATAAATACTACGAATAGAATTGATTTTCATTATTATATAAGTCTTACAAAGTTTAAAAAAATGAATGATACATAAAATAATGGCATTAATTACCAATCTTTCAATTTTTAAGAAATATGATAACAAATTTTTAAGTTGTCTATTTGCTTGGCAATTATTGCCGTTTATACTCTATAGTAATCCATTCGCCACTAATATTTTATTATGCATTGAGAGATGTAGTGAATTTTTTTCATGAAAAATTAATATTCATCATAAATGATGCACGTTATTACGAAGAAGTAAAATGTATTTTAGTATAACTTTTTTATACCTGAACATTTTTATCGTATCTGTTATTTACGTCAAAATCATTAAATTATTTTATTACGGAAGAAAATTATCCTTTCGATAGAACTTTCCAGGCCTTTATAAACGGTACAGTATCTTTCTTATTAAAGTATAAATTAAACAAAAAATTTTTAAACAATATTTTTTTTCCTTCTGCGAAAATCTGTCGATTTTTTATTTTTCAAAGAATCTATCTTGGTTGATAAATTCGTGTTTTTGATTGGAAAATAGTGTCTTTAGTGTATTTTTTTCAAAATAGTAGCAAAACAGCGTCATCGCTTGAAAAAAGTGTCAAATAGTGTAAATAGTGTGTTTTGGATTCTTGAAATTTTTGTAATCTCTTTAAAATCAAATGAAAATTTAAAAAATAGCCTAAAATATTTCAAATCCTTTGAAATTCCTTCAATTTATTCGAAAAAAAATGCCTTGGAGTCATTAGAAATTCCCCGAAATATTTCAAGGCCTTTCAAAACTTTGAAAATCACTTAAAACTTTGTGAAGCTTTCCAAAATGCCTTGGAATCTTTTAAAAAACTGTAGAATATTGAAAATCCTCTGAAATCAATTAAAGTACTGAAATCAAATGAAAAATCCTTGAAATCTTCAAGAAACCTCTAAAAGTTTTCAAATTCTTTACATTTTTTTGAAATTCCTTCAAATTGTTTAAATCACTTGGAAAAAACTTGGATTCTTTTGAAATACCTTAAAATATAATGAGGAATTTTTGAAAGGATTTACAACCTCAGTTATTTTTGAGATGGGAATTTGCCTTGAAGTATTCATTTTTTAATAGAAAAATTATTTATATGTTTGTATAAATTTTTTAGACATGACTAAATTTTTTTATAAATTATAATAATTAACCTTTCTTTGGAAACAAACTCGGTTCATTTTCCAAAATTTTGTTATGGACTTTACAAAAAATCTTATATTTGGAAACGTTCCATACGATTTACAAATTTTGCTTTATTTTTCCGAAAAAATTCCAGTAAATTCAATATTAATGAGACAATTTTTTCCACTTACATACAATTCTTGAAAATTAGCAAATTATTTTTTTTTCATTGACAAAATATGATTAAAATGTGATTTTCCGCGTGTGTAAACAAGTATTTCGAAAAAAAATGTTCTTTTTCTTCTTTAATGTTTTCTTAAAATTTTAAACTAGCTGTGAATTCGATCTCAAGTGGAAATTTTTTTACAAGAAAGTGGAACATTTCTACAACTGTAATTTTTTGTTAAAACATGTACTTTTTTGTAGAAAATGTACAAAATTTAACCAAAAAAAATACAGTTAAATACAAATAGCAAATTTTATCTGGTATTTTTTTATAAAAAAGTGAAAAAATTAACAATAAAGTACAAGTTTCTACAATTCAAAAATTTGCATAACTTTTCATTTATATATTGTTTGTTCAAAAAAAATATTTGTTGAAAAAATGTTAAAACTTAGTAGTTAAAGAATGTAAACGTCCGATTGAAACTTTATAAACTATATATTCTTAATTTAAAAATAATTCAAAAAAGTAAACGCTATTATTCAATTTCAAATCCTATTCAAATATTGTTTCAATCTGAAATATTCAATTTTTAACCTATTTAATTCGATATTTTTTAATTAAGTAAGAAATTTTTTGGAATTTTTAGCAATATTTTACTTTTCATTTAAAATGAGCAATTATAAATCAAATATTGAAAATAAAACAATTTTAAACTGAATTATTTGAAATAGAAAGCATTGAATCGTTAATATTTCACAGTGTTAAATTAAAACTTTGTACTAATTGTACAACAATTGTATACAATTTTAATAAAAATTGAACAATTATCAATTTGAAAAAAATTTCAGTTAGTTTAAGAGATATTTACCAGTTTTGAGCTAAGTTTTGAGAAGATCCAAACTTAATTTGAAACTGGAAAAGATTTCAAAAAACTAAATTTAGATTTTTGAAGATTTCAAAATTAAATTTTGAAGCTTTTTATTGATCTTCGATGGTTTTGAGAAAATGAAAAAATTTTCTTGACTTTGCTAGGAATATTTTAAATGATTTTTATTTTCAAACATTAATTTTAAGAGAATATTTAAAAAGATTAAATTTTTTTGTGAATAATAAATAACAATTGAGCAATTAATAATTTGGAAAATAATCGAGTAATTTTAAAATATATTTAGAAGTTTTGAAAAGATTCCAAAATAATTTAAAACGTGAAAAGATATTTAATAAGATTTCCAAAATTTTAAAAAAAGAATCTGGATGATTTTTAGGTAATTTTTTTACTTTTGCAGGATTATCAAAAAAATGTTGGGAGTTTCAAGATAATTAAATTATTATTAGATTACTGAAAAATTTTAGAATGATTTTTTCAAAACAAATTGTTTGATAAAATATTTAAAAAGACTACAAAACAAATTTTAATGTATAAATTAATGTTTCTAGTTTAAAATTGCTTAAAATAAAATAATTTCATATATTCTGTTAGAAATGATTATTTTTTGATAGAAAATTAATCTTTTTGGTCGGAATTTAATTTCTTTGGTATACATTTATTCTTATTGGTTGAAAATTTAACTATTTTGTCGAAAATTTATTTTATTCGGTTAAAAACTTACTTCGCTAACTTAAAATTAAACTATTCCATTTTTTGTGGAAAATTTATATTTTTTACTTGAAAATTCATCTATTTTGTCGAAAATTTGTCTTTTTTTGGTATAGAAAATTCATCTTCTGTATTTAAAATCCACCTATTTGGTTAAATTTTTTTTTTATAGAAGATGCATCATGTTAGTTGAAAGTTCATTTTTTGGGTTAAAAATTTAAAATATTTTGCTAGAAAGTTCGTTTTTTTTGTTGAAAATTAATTTTTTTACGAAAAATGTGGCTATTCCATTTTTGTTATAAAATTGATCTTTTTCAGTTGAAAATTCCTTCAAAATTAAAGGTCAAACCATCGAAAACTAAAATTTAGTGATTGTGAATTCTCTTTTGTTAAAGCTCCTTCTCCTAAGAAAAAAAGTTTAGAAGCAAATGTTCAAATTTAATTCAAAAACAATTTTGTTATTAAGCATTTGATTGCACCTTGTGTCTTTTATCCAAAAATTTAATTTGTTTATTTGTAAAGTAATTTTTCACGATTGAAACAAAAGCTGTGCGTCTTATCAAAAAATGATCAATAACAAATTTGTAGCTCTTTTTTGTGTAAACAACTTTTAACAATTTATTTTTTTCGTAGCTTATGCCGTTTGTCCAAAAATTTGATTTTTAAAATTTTTAATGTTGTTTTTCACGAATAAAACAAAAACTGGGCGTCCAATGCAAAAGTTATTAATATCGAATTTGTAGATCTTTTTGGGTGCATAATTTTTGTCCATTCATCTTTTTTCGTATCTTGCATAGTTTGACCGGAAAATGAAAATTTTGGTTTTTCATTATTTTTTGTGCGATTAAAATTTGAATTTTTGATTTTTCAAGAAAATTTGAAAAGTTGTTATGATAATCAATAGGGCTTTCAAAAAGCAACGTTTTTCTTTTCTTGATTTTTTTTTTCATATCGTGCGTTGTTTGGCTTAAATTTTCATTTTCGTGCATTACACTATCACGATTTTTTTTTATTCGGGAATATAAAAATTTCGGAAACTTTTGAATTCGGCAATATTATAAACTGTTCGTGAATTTTATGATTCAGGAATTTTCCAATTCTGGATTTTTATATTTCGGCAATTTTATAATTTCGGGAATTTTCAAATTCGGTAATATTATAAACTGTTCGGAAATTTTATTATTCGAGAATTTTTCAATTCGGGAATTTTTCATTTCGGGAATTTTATTATTTGGAAATTGTATCATTCGGGAATTTTTCAATTCGGGATTTTTATATTTCGGCAATTTTATAATTTCGGAAATTTTCAAATATTATAAACTGTCGGGAATCTTATCATTCGACAATTTTACAATTCGGGAATTTTATAATTAGGGAATTTTATTATTCGGGAATTTTCCAATTCAGGAGAATTTTACTATTCGGGAATTTCATTTTTCGGAAAATTTAATTATTCGGGAATTTTATTATTTGGGAATCTGATTATTCGGGAATTTCATAATTAGGGAATTTTATTATTCGGGAATTTTATTGCTTGGGAATTTTCCAATTCGAGAATTTTATTATTTGGAAATTTTATTATTTATGAATTCTATTATTCGGGAATTTTCCAGTTCGGGATTTTTATATTTCGGCAATTTTATAATTTCGGAAATGTTCAAATATTAGAAACTGCCGGGAATCTTATTATTCGGGAATTTTCCTTTTTGAAATTTTATGATTTCGGGAATTTTTAAATTCGCTAATATTATAAATATAAACTATCGCGATTTTTTTTTATTTGGGAATATAATAATTTCATAAATTTCCAAAGTCGATAATATTATAAACTGCGGGGAATCTTATAATTCGGGAATTTTATAATTCGGAAATTTTATAATCAGGGAATTTTATTATTCGGGAATTTTACAATTCAGTAGATAGAATTTTATTATTCGGGAATTTTATTATTTTGGAATCTGATTATTCGGGAATTTTATAATTAGGGAATTTTATTATTCGGGAATTTTATTATTTGGGAATTTTCCAGTTCGAGAATTTTATTATTTGGAAATTTTATTATTTAGGAATTCTGTTATTCGGGAATTTTCCAGTTCGCGATTTTTATATTTCGGCAATTTTATAATTTTTGACATTTTAAAATTCGTTAATATTATAAACTGTCAGGATTCTTATTATTCGGGAATTTCCCTTTTTGGAATTTTGGGATTTTTCAAATTCGGTAATATTATAAACTTTCGAGAATCTTACTATTCGAGAATTTTATGATTAGGGAATTTTTGTATTCGGGAATTTTCCAATTCAGGAGAATTTTCTTGTTCGGGTATTTTATTATTTGGGAAAATCTTATTATTCGGGAATTTTGTTATTTGGGAATTTTCCAGTTCAAGATTCTTGTATTTCGGCAATTTTGTTATTTCGGACATTTTCAAATTCGGTAATATTATAATCTGTCGGGAATCTTATTATTCAGGAATTTTCCTTTTCGGAATTTTATAAATTCGGGAATGTTCAAATTCGGTGATATTATAGATTATCGCGTATGGCTTTTATTTGGGAATATAATAATTTCGGCAATTTTCAAATTCGGGAATTTTATAATTAGGAAATTTCATTATTCGGGAATTTTAATATTAGGGAAGTTTATAATCAGCGAATTTCATTATGAGGGAATATTATAATTAGGGAATTTTGTTATTCGGGAATTTTACAATCCGATAATATTATCAACTATCGGGAATTTTTTATTATTCGTGAATTTTTCAATTCGGAATTTTATAATTTCGGGAATATTCAAATTCGGTGATATTATAAACAATCAGGAATCTTATTATTCAAGAATTTTATAATTTTAGGAACTTTCTAATTGGAGTAATTCCTTTTTTGGAAATCTTATTATTCAGGAATTTTCCAATTTAGGAATTTTATAATTGGGGAATTTTCCAATTCAGGAGAATTTTATTATTCGGGAAAATTTTATTATTCGGGAATTTTATTATTTGGGATTCTGATTATTCGGGAATTTTATTATTCTGGAATTTTATTTTTCGGGAATTTTATTATTCGGGAATTTTCCAATTCAGGAGAATTCTATTATTCGGGAACTTTATTATTTGTGAATCTGATTATTCGGGAATTTTACTATTCGGAAATTTTCCAATTCAGGAGAATTCTATTATTCGACAATTTTATTATTTGGGAATCTGATTATTCGGGAATTTTATAATTAGGGAATTTTATTATTTGGGAATTTTCCAATTCGAGAATTTTATTATTTACGAATTCTATTATGCGGGAGTTTTCCAGTTCGGGATTTATATAATTTCGGAAATTTTTAAATTCGGTAATATTATAAACTGTCGGAAATATTATCATTCGGGAATTTTCCTTTTTGGAATTTTATAAATTCGGGAATTTAAAAATTCGGTAATATTATAAATTATCGCGTATACTTTTTATTTATGAACATAATGATTTTGGGATTTTTTGAAGTCGGAAATATTATAAACTTTCGGGAATCTTATTATTCGACAATTTTTGTTTTTGAAATTTTATAATTTCGGGAATTTTCAAATTCGGTAATATTATAAACTGTTCAGAAATTTCATTATTCGATAATTTTCAAATTCGGGAATTTTATAATTAGGGAATTTCATTATTCGGGAATTTTAATATTAGGGAAGTTTATAATCAGGGAATTTCATTATCAGGGGATATTATAATTAGGGAATTTTATTATTAGGGAATTTTCCAATCCGGTAATATTATCAACTATCGGGAATCTTTTATTATTCGTGAATGTTTCAATTCGGAATTTTATAATTTCGGGAATATTCAGATTCGGTGATATTATAAACTATCAGGAATCTTATTAGTAAAGAATTTTATAATTTTGGGAATTTTCTAATTGGAATAATTCCTTTTTCGGGAATTTCACAATGTCGGGAATTTTCCAATTCAGGAATTTTATAATAAGGGAATTTTCCAATTCAGGAGAATTTTATTATTCGGGAAAATTTTATTATTCGGGAATTTTATTATTTGGGATTCTGATTATTCGGAAATTTTAGAATTAGGGAATTTTATTATTCGGGAATTTTCCAATTCGAGAATTTTACTATTTGAAAATTTTATTATTTTGAAATTTTAGTATTCGGGAATTTTCCAGTTTGCGATTTTTATATTTTGCCAATTTTATAATTTCGGAAATGTTCAAATTCGGTAATATTATAAACTTTCAGGAATTTCATTATTCGGGAATTTTCCAATCCGGTAATATTATCAAATATCGGGAATCTTTTATTATTCGTGAATGTTTCAATTCGGAATTTTATAATTTCGGGAATATTCAGATTCGGTGATATTATAAACTATCAGGAATCTTATTATTCAAGAATTTTATAATTTTGGGAATTTTCTAATTGGAATAATTCCTTTTTCGGGAATTTCACAATGTCGGGAATTTTATTATTCGGGAATTTTCCAATTCAGGAATTTTATAATAAGGGAATTTTCCAATTCAGGAGAATTTTATTATTCGGGAAATTTTTATTATTTGGGAATTTTATTATTTGGGATTCTGATTATTCGGGAATTTTATAATTAGGGAATTTTATTATTTGGGAATTTTCCAATTCGAGAATTTTATTATTTAGAAATTTTATTAGTTAGGAATTCTATTATTCGGGAATTTTCCAGTTCGGAATTTATATAATTTCGGAAATTTTTAAATTCGGTAATATTATAAACTGTCGTGAATCTTATTATTCGGGAATTTTCCTTTTTGGAATTTTATAACTTCGGGAATTTTCAAATTCGGTAATATTATAAATTATCGCGTATGTTTTTTATTTGGGAATATAATAATTTCGGGAATTTTCAGAGTCGGTAATATTATAAACTTTCGGGAATCTTATTATTCGAGAATTTTTGTTTTTGAAATTTTATAATTTCGGGAATTTTCAAATTCGGTAATATTATAAACTGTTCAGGAATTTCATTATTCGGCAATTTTCCAATTCGGGAATTTTATAATTAGGGAATTTTATTATTCGGGAATTTTCCAATCCGGTAACATTATCAACTATTAGGAATCTTTCATTATTCGTGAATTTTTCAATTCGGAATCTTATTATTCAAGAATGTTATAATTTCCGGAATTTTCTAATTAGAATAATTCCTTTTTGGGAATTTCACAATTTCGGAAATTTTATTGTTTGGGATTTATTAATCCCAAAATTTGTACACTTAATTAAAACAAAATTCTTTAATAATGAATTTAAAAATTGACAATATGTTTAATATTATTCCAATATTCGTTCGCGTTCTAGAAAATTTCAGAAAATTTCTAATAAAATAATGAGTATAAATTTTCCCAAATATAAATACAAGCTCTCTTTTCCCATAAATTTCAAAGTCTCGACTACATAATCATAAATCAAACTTCGTTGATTTCACAATGAAAATCCCATTTCCATCCTTTTGAGGATTTATCTGATCACTTTCAGGTATGATTTTTGTCGATCGATTAGGAAATTCATGAAAGAAACTTTATAACGACTGTCTAGAAAATAATAAAAATGCAGATTGTCATGAATAGTGTTTGTGAAGGGACTGTCAAAAAAACGTAATAACAACGTTATACACTTTCGTCATGTTTCAAACTACACTGTCATTACATCGGCATTCATAGCCAACATACACGCGCACCTTTTGATCAGGTTCTCTGATTGCACCCCTGATTTTTAGTATTCAGGTGGCATATGTTTCACTGCCAATGTGTTCGCTCTGACAATATGCTACTCAATTTCACCCCACAGTGACTCCCAGTCCCCTCGCATGAAAAAAGAAATATTTCCAATTTGAAAAAAAATTTCTAATTTAAAAAAAAATTCGAATTTCAAACGAAAAAATACATTTTTAAATTAAGATCGAAAAGAAATCTATTTTATCATGAATAATTTTATGTAAAAGCAGCATGAAAAAGATTCAACTCACTTTTTTTTTTCGTCTTTTTTATACTACCAGGGAACCCAGGCGGAAATGTTATATATAGTTCATATATAGTGTAAAGTATGATATATAATATTCATTTGTTTTATATAAAAAATGTATAAAACAAATGAATATTATATATGATACTTCACACATTATATACACATACATTATATATACACTGTTAAAAACTTCCGCATAAAACTTCCACTAAATGTATTGGAAGTTTATTTCCGAAATGTAGGGTAACGCTACAATACATAATGTTGTAGTTTTCAAATGCAACGGATCATGCAGCGATATAAACGCTACAATACATGTATTGGAATTCTCGACGGTGACTTCACGATTTACGACGCTTACAATACATGTATTGCAATTTCGGCATTCCAATACCGTGTTTGCGATTTTGCCTTACGCTTGTATTGTAGAAGTGTTGGAGAATTCCAAACATTTTTAACAGTGTAGTTTATATATAGTGTGAAGTATTATATATGATATTCATTTGTTTCATATAAAAAATGTATAAAACAAATGAATATTATATATGATACT
>CAKNYM010049448.1:14751-31489 GCA_932195095.1 Andricus curvator
ATTATATATGATATTCATTTGTTTCATATAAAAAATGTATAAAACAATTGAATATTATATATGATACTTCCCACTATATATAAACTATATATAATATTTCCGCCTGGGAACCAACATGTTTCAGGGCCAATTTAGACCCCCTCATCAGGGATTATTTATAGGAAAACTACAAGGTCTGATTAATAGATTATCTAATTTTGCATTCATTAGTAAAGAAATGACTAAGATATAAACATTATTATTTACAATAAGAATATTAATTATTCATTATATATATAGTAATTCAGAAATAAAAAATGGTAATCATTAACTTGCTGTGTATGATTTCTAGTTATAAATATTATGATCCAAACTTTTGCAACACATCACGACACTAATTGAAATAATTTTGAAAGTCACAAAACACGGTCATGAAAAATTAAGGAAATTTTATTTGTATATTAAAATTTGTTTAAATTTAATTCAAATGAAAATATCACTATCAAAAATACGTAGTGAAGTATTCAAAGTCACGAGGCCAACTAGCCTTCATAACATGAAAACTCTAAAGGCATTGCCAGATTTTTGAAATAGTTCCATCCCACTTTTTAGAGATAGAGACAACAAACAAGATATCAGAAATGATCTGAAAATAAAAAAACATAAGTAAGCATTTTTTAAGACAAATTCAACATAACATTATTACAAAAGTACTCAATACATAAGAACATATATGCACATATTTTATATATGGCATCATTCTCAGAAAACCTTTGGTTACAGGCAACGAGGGTATCCCAACTTATTTTTGATAAGCATCTGGGTGATTTTTTAAATTCAAAAAATATGTACATCATATATGGCAACCTTATTTTTATATAAGTATCAGGATAATATTTTAAATAATATGTACAATGTACATCCCATTAGCAACCTTGTTTTTCAATAAGTACCGGGATGAAATTTTTCAGAAAAATATTTCAACATTTATCATGTATAAATATAAAAATGTTTGTTTAAAACCTGAAAATATGTAAATTATGAATATTAAGGAAAATTGATTTCTTAATGTGAAAAATATGTACATCCCATTAGCAACCTTATTTTTCAGTAAGTACCGGGATGACATTTTTTAGAAAAATATTCTAACATATATCACGTATAAATGTAAACCTTTTTTATTTTGTATAACCTGAAAATATGTAAATTATGAATATTAAAGAAGGAAAATAGATCATAGTGCAAAGAATTTTTGTAAGAAGAATGCATTAAATATTATCAATTTTAGAAATACATGCAAATTTTTGGATTGTTTCTTTTCCCTATTTGGAAAATGTAATCATCTAAATAGATTGGTTCAGAATCACTCATAAATATATGAAATAGTTTAATTTTCGAAAAAGAAGATTAATTTTCAGTCAAAGAGTTGAATTTACACCAAAGTAGTTGAACTTTCAGTAAAAAAATGAATTCTCAACAAAAAAGGTAGAAGTCGATATTTCAACCAAAAAGATTAATTTTTAAATCAAATATTTAAACTTTTTAACTAAAAAAGATCCATTTTTAACAAAAAATGGAATAGTTGAATTTTCGTTTGAAGAATTTAATTTTTAAACAACGAAAAACGAATTTTCTACCGAATAGTTTGATTTTCAATAAACTAATTAATAAAACTAGTCTTGTGAAAAATTTAGCTATTTAGTTTTAAATTCATTTTTTTTATATTGGAAATTAATTTTGGAAACTAACATTTTGAATATTCCATTTCAGATTCTAAATTTATCTTTTTCGGTTAAAAATTCAACTATCTGGTTAAAATTTCTTGTATTTTGTCAAAAATTCGTCTTTTTGGTTGAAAATTCATCTTTTTGATGGAAAATTTAACTTCTTTCTTGAAAATTCGTCTTTAAACTGTTGAATTTTCACTAAAATAGTCAAACTTTAGTTTAAAAATTTAATTTTTTACAAAAAAAAAAGTTTCAAATAAAATTATGAATCTTCAAGCAGAGAAAGGAGGTTTTATGAAATTAGTTCAACTGTCAACCAAGCAGATTAATTTTCTACTAGTTTTTTTTCTCTAGTTTTTAATGATAAAATTTTCATTTGAAAAAATTATTTCGAAAAAATGCTTTTCCAGAAAAAAGTTTACTTTTCTACCAAATAGTTGAATATTCTCCCAAATATTTGAATTTGTATGAAATTAGTTAAACTTTCAACCAAGGAGTTGAATTTTAAACTTCAAAAGATGAATTTTTAACGAGAAATGTAATAGTTTATATTTCAACAAAAAAAGAGTTTTATTTTTAATTTAACGAAAAAGACAAATTTTCAACAAAATACTTCAATCTTCAACTAAAACAGATTAATTTTTAACCAAATAGTGGAATTTTTAACAAAAAAAATAATCTTTTTTACAAAAAAAAAAAAAAAAAAACATTTAAATTTAATTAATTATAATTCAACAATAAAATTAATATATTTTTAACCATATAGTTTAATTTTCTACCAAATTGTTAAATTTTCAAGACAAAAAAAAAAACAAATTTTCAACAACAAATTTAAATTTCCAACCAAAGAAGTGAATTTAAAAAAAAAATCCCTGAATTTTTAACAAAGTAAAAAAATTTAAAAAAATTGATAGACCCCCTGATTCCGAAAAAAAAACCGGGTTTACGATGGTGTCTGTCACACAGTTTGAGCGACCAAAAATAATGTTCGAGTTCGTAACCAGATATTTTCGATAAAAATTCAAAAAGTTAGAGCCTTTTCAAAATTTTTGAGAACATTTTTTTCAAGATTTAAAAATTCTGGGTACGGCTATTCGTAGTACTCGGAAAATAGAACAATTTATCCGACGACTTCTTTCGATAAAAAAAAAAAGAAAACGAAAATGAACATTTTAAGCCAAACAACGCACGATATGAAAAGAAGTCTGAAGAAGAAAAAGGTTACTTTTTAAAAGCCCTACAAGATTATCATAACAAATTTTGTAATTTTCTTGAAAAACCGAAAATTCAAATTTTGATCGCAGAAAAAATAACGAAAAACCATAAATTTCATTTTGCTACAAATTTATTTGTAATAATTTTTATAGGACACGCAGTTTTTGTTTAATTCGTAAACAAAAAGAATAAAATGAATTTAATTTCTGGACAAACTACACAAGCTACGAAAAAAAATTAGACAAAAGTTGTTCACCCAAAAAACAGCTACAAATTTGTTATTAATAATTTTTTGATAGGATGCGTTATTTATTTATTTATTTGTAGTTTTTGTTTTATTCGTAAAAAACAACATTAAAAATAGGAAAATAAAATTTTTGGACAAACGACACAAGCTGCGAAAAAAGACAAAAGTTGTTCACCCAAAAAAGAGCTACACATTTTTTGATAGAATGCGTAGTTTTTGCTTCATTCGTAAAAAATATTACAAAATAAAAAAATTAAATTTTTAGACAAAATACACAAGCTACGAAAAAGAATAATTCAACAGAAGTTGTTAACACAAAAAGGAGCTGCAAATTTGTTAGAAATTATTTATTGATAGGATGCCTAGTTTTTGTTCTATTCGTAAAAAACAACATTAAAAATAAAAAAAATTAAATTTTTTGACAAACGACACAAGCTACGAAAAAAAATCCAACAACAGTTGTTGATCCAAATAAGAGCTATACATTTTTTATCGATCATTTTTTTTGTGGAACGTGTAGTTTTTGTTTTAATCGTAGAAAATAAAATTGAAAATTAAAAAATTAAAATTTTTGGACAAACGACACAAGTCATGAAAAAAATTATTAGACAAAAGTTTCTTATCCAAAAAAGAGCTGAAAATTGGTCATCAATAATTTTTTGTATAGGACGCGTAGTTTTTATTTTAATCGTAAAAAATAAAATCAAAAATAATTTTTTTTCTCATAATTACACAAGGTACGAAAAAAAATTAATAGAAAAAAGTTGTTCACCCAAGAAGCATCTATTAATTTGTAATTAATAATTTTCAAAAAGAACGAGTAGATTTTATTTTAATCGTAAAAAACAAGACTGAAAATAAAAAAAAATTAATTTTTGGAAAAACTACACAATAGACGAAAAAAAAATACAAAAGTTGTTTAACCAAAAAAGATCGACAAATTTGTTATAAACTCTTGTTATAAAAACATATTAAAAATAAAAAATTAACTTTATGGAGAAAGGACACAAGCTACAAGAAATTCTAGTTCAAATCATAACAAATAACATTGAAAATAAACAAATTAAATTTATGGAAAAACGACACAAGTTGCAATAAAATTTTCAATAAAAATTGTTTTTTATAGGATGCGCACTTTTTTTAATTATGAAAACAAGAATTCATTGAAATGATGCATTTTTCAGGGTGGCTGAGAATCAAATTTAATGCAAAATAAGAAACAAATATTAGAGTAATCATGATAAATAAAATTTGTACTTTATTTTGCAATATCTAAATAAGCAATCCCAGGCCGAGGTACAGAAATAAATGTAATAAAAAATTTGATATAATAGTGTTGAACATAATGTAGAAAAGTTCGTATTTTTGATAAAATCGAGTGCGAAGCGCGAGATACGTGATAAGAATGTGTTCGTTAAAGCAGAAGGAGCTTTAACAAAAGAGAATTCACAATCACCAAATTACAGTTGTCCATGCTTTTTTTTCATTTTCGGCTATTTAGTAATTTAGCCAAAAAGATTAATTTTCTACCGAGAAAGACGAATTTTTAACAAACTCATTCAATTTTGAAGCCAAAAAGACGAATTATCTACAAAACTGTTGAATTTTAACCAAAAAAATAGGTTTTTCAGCAAAAAAGTTAATTTTCTACCAGAAAGGTCATTTTTAACCATATAGTTTATTTTTCTACCAAATTTTTAAATTTTCAAGCCAAAGAAAAACAAATTTTTAACAAAAAATTTAAATTTTCGACCAAAGAAGTAAATTTTAAAAAAATGCCTGAATTTTCAACAAAGTAATTCGACTTTCAACTAAGAAGTTGCATTGTCAACTGAAAAAGATGAATTTTTAACCAAAAAGATGAATTTTTCATCAAGAAGATTAATTTTCTGCCAAAAAATACGAATTTTCAACACCATTGTTGTTTTTTGAAGCCAAAAAGACAAATTATCCATAAAATTGTTGAATTTTCAATCAGAAAATAGAATTTTTCAACAAACAGAAAAAATTATTTACCAAATAGTTAGATTTTCATAAAAATATTTGAATTTTTTACCAAATAGTTGATTTTTTAACCAAAAATATGAAATTTGAGCTAGAAAGTTAGTTTTCAACCAAATAGTTTATTTTTTAATTTATAAAGGATAGATTCCCACCAAAAAAGTAAATAGTTAATTTTCCAGATAAAAAAATTAAATTTTAATTAAAGAAAAACGAATTTTCTACAAAACACTAAAATTTTCAAAAAAGAACGTGAATCTTAAAAAAAAAAGAATTTTTAACAAAGTAGTTCAACTAACCAAATAGTTGAATTTCAAACCAAAAAGATAAATTTTCCATCAAGAAGATTAATATTCTACCAAAAAAGATAAATTTTTAAAGTAAACTTTTTACGAAAATAGTTGAATTATGAACCCAAAAAGACGAATTTTCAATAAAAAAGATGCATTTTTATCCAAGAAAGATGCAACTTCTATTAAAATAGATGAATTTTAAATTAAAAAGACAAATTAAAAAAAAATAGTTGAATTTATAACCAAAAAAGATTTCAGTTGAATTTTCAACACTAAGATATAAATTTTAAACAAATAGTAAATTTTTTACGAAGATACTTGAATTTTCAACTCAAACACACGATTTTTCAACAAAAAAGTTGAATTTTAAACCAAAAAGGATGAATTTTTTACAAAATTGTTAGTGATGAATTCGAGACGATTTCGAGAAAATTTGAGATTTTCTCGAAATGGTCTCGATTGCATCACTAAAAATTGTTGAGTTTTCAACCAAACAATTGCGTTTTTCTCCAAGAAAGATGCAATTTCTACTAAAATAGAAGAATTTTAAATTAAAAAGACAAATTAAAAAAAAAGTTGAATTTTCAATAAAAAAGTTGCATTTTTATCCAAGAAAGATGCAACTTCTATTAAAATAGATGAATTTTAAATTAGAAAGACAAATTTAAAAAAAATAGTTGAATTTTCATGCAAAGAAGATTTCAGTTGAATTTTCCACACTAAGATATGAATTTTAAACAAATAGTAAATTTTTTACGAAGATACTTGAATTTTCAACCCAAAAACACAAATTTTTAACAAAAAAGTTGAATTTTAAACCAAAAAGCATGACTTTTTTACAAAATTGTTAGTGTTGCATTCGAGACGATTTCGAGAAAATTCGAGATTTTCTCGAAATCGTATCGATTGCATCACTAAAAATTGTTGAGTTTTCAACCAAACAATTGCGTTTTTCTCGAAGAAAGAAGCAACTGCAAAAATATATATAAATATAAGGCAAAAAATTACTAATAAGAGTATTATATTAATTAATATTCAAATACCAGAATATTAAACTTGTATAATTTTTAACCTAGAATCTTTCATGAACGGAATAAAAAAATTTCAAATTTATTCTTCACAGTTATTTAAAGTTATAGAAATTCCCTGACTTCTACAAGATTTATTTGGTCAATTCTCTGACTTTTCGTTGACCAGTAAAATTCCTTGAATTTTTATTAAAATTGTTGGCTAGGTTCGTTTTTAACTCACCAGGTTTCTTTGGCGTGTAGACTGAAGGAGCTAGTGATGCATTCGAGACGATTTCGAGAAAATTCGAGATTTCCCTGAAACATGTTCAGGTGAACTCAAAACTTCATGGAGATCGAGAATTTCGAATAAAAAGTTTCGAGATTCTCGACTCGAGATCTCGAATTTTTTTATTCGAGATTCTCGATCTCCATGAAGTTTTGAGTTCACCTGAACATGTTTCAAGAAAATCTCGAATTTTCTCGAAATCGTCTCGAACGCATCACTAGAAGGAGCCCCCCTTCCGTAATTAATCGTAACAATATATCTCGTCCCCTCCCTCCCCCTTGAGCTGTTACAAAATTCGCTAATTTTTTAAAATTTATAAAAAATAAAACAAATACTATTTAAAAGGGTTTTCCGTTACGGTTTAAGGATATTTTTCACATAGTCAACTGGGATTAGGATTCAGTGAGTAATCTAGTCGTGATAAATATACATTTTTCCCACATAAGCTTAATCCAGATAAATGAATTAGCTATTAAGTTGCCACTGCAGCCGATTTACATTTGACCTGAATAAATCATTGCCAGTTTACCCCTGCCAATAGGGATTTTCTCTGCCCTACTTTCTACGAAATACCGTCACTAAAAATTAGTCCTTTGCCGCATGTGGAATATGCGATCCGTTAGGGGACGTTGTTCCCCTTCAACCATTCCTCCACTTGATCTCCACCATATGGGATCACATGTGTCCTGCGAACCGATCCAACAAAACAAGGTGTAGAGAATTTCAAGAATTTTTCTTCAATTTGGATTCCAAGTTCGTCATTCTCATGAAATTGAACAAAAATTAACCTACTTTCCGTTTTCTTACCTACTTCCCCTCCTCAATTCTCTACCTCTCCATTGCCGAACTTCTTTCTTCTCTAACTTTCCCCTTCACTCCCCTTTTTCTACTTCCCTTCCCTCGTCAACACATCACCTCCCCTACTCACCTGCACTACTTTAGGGTAGTCCCTAGTACCCAACCCTTCACATCAATTCGCTCACTACCCTCTCTTACTACGCTTCCTCACTTTCAATAATTTTCCTTACTTCCGCTCACTTCCATTACTACCAATATATAATTTTTCGACACTTCCTTTACTTACCCACCCCTCATTTCTTCTAAATTCTTCTACTTTTCCCTCTCCTCATTTCAGCTACATCATGCTCATTTCCACTCTTTTCATTTCCCCTTACTTCCCGCAGTTGATCTCTCCTCAGTTGCCCTTCTTCCACTTCATTCATTTCCCCTACTTCTCCTCTTATTTACCCTTCTCCTCCTCTCCTCATTCACCCTCACTAACCCTACTTCCTCTCCCCATATTTCCCCTTACTTTTCCTCCCTAATTTCTCCATACTTCTCTAATAATCCTCCCCTCATTTCCTTTAACTACTCTACTTTTTTCTTTCCTCATTCCCCCTAGTTCCCTTCCACTCATTTCCACTCTCTTTACTTCACCTCACTTCCTTCACTTGCCCTTTCCTCACTTCCTTCCTTTCACTCCTTTCACTCCTTTCACTCCACTCATCTCCCTTACTTCTTCACTCCTCACCTCTCTTTCTACCACTTCCCTCATTTTCCTTACTTTTCCCTACTTTCCGTCTTCTCATTTCACGTTTTTATTCTACTTTCCCTCCCAAATTTTCCATCACTCTCCTTATTTTCCATACTTTCTTCTAATTCCCCTCTTCTCATGTCCGCTCACTCATCCTACTTTTTCTCCCAAATTCTATATCACTTCCTCTACTTACTCTCCACTCATTTCTCCTCCATTCCACTACCTTTCCCTTCCATGATTTCTCCTAATTCCCCTCTGCTCATTTCCACTTTCTTCCCCCCACACTTCTTCTCACTTCCCCTTCTTACCCTCCCCTCGCAAATTCTCCTTCCACCTCACTCATTTCCCCTACTTCTGCACTTCTTAGTTTCTTTTCTACTATTTCCCATACTTTCCGATCCCTAATTTACCCTAATCCCCCTTTTTTATTTTATTTTACTAACGCTACTTCCTCTTTCTTTATTGGCCCTTATTTTTTATCCCTAATTTCCCCTCGCTGCGTTTACTTACCTTCTCCTAATTTCCCCTTAATTCCTCTACTTTTGCTTTAACTAATTTCCTCTACTCCTTCAAATAATTTCCCTCTCCTCTCATTGCCACTTTGCTCCCTTCCCGAAATTTTCCTCCCATATTTTTCCACCCATCACTTCCCTCCTTCCACTCTTCTCTTTTCCACTTATTCATCCTACTTTCCCTCATTTTCCCTAATTTCCCTTACTGTTCGCTTCTTCCTCTCTTCTCATTTCCCCTTACTTTCCCCTACTTCCCTTCTTTTGCACCCCTTATTTTTTTACACTTTCTCTACTTTCCTAGCCCTTATTTCCCCTCATTTCCCCAATTTACCTCCCAAAGGGGAGTTTTGGTAAAATCTTACTGTTTATTATAAAGTAAGAAAATTCATCTTTTTGATGAAAAATTTAACTACTTTGTTGAAAATCCGTCTTTAAACGGTTGAATTTTCACTAAAATAGCCAAATTTTTAGTTTAAAAAATTAATTTCTTACAACAAAATGATTTTTAAATAAAATTATGAATCTTCAAACAAAAAAATGAGGTTTTATGAAATTAGTTCAACTTTCATCCAAGCAGATTAATTTTGTACTAGTTTTTTTCTCTATTTTCTAATGATAAAATTTTCATTTAAAAAAAAATTATTTCGAAAAAATGCTTTTCCACAAAAAAGTTTAATTTTCTACCAAATAGTTGAATATTCTCCCAAATTGTTGCATTTTTAACTAAACGGTTGCAAAGGAATGAGGTTGTAGGAGATTAGTTAAATTTCGGTCGCTGAATCCGAATCCGCAGCCAAAAATCCGAATTTAGCTCTTGTTTTCCTCATAACCTTAAAATTTCCAAACCTCAAGAAACTTTTTTCGTACATTTTTACGGTCACGAAGGAAACAAGAGCTAACTTCAGAAATCCAACTTCGGATTCAGATTCAGCGACCCAAAATACGTAAGAATTGACTAGCCTGGTCCGTCAGAACTCCTCCTTTTTTCTGGGATTGTGAAATGTACAAAAAAGTTTTTTTTAAGGTTACAAAATTTTGAGGTTAGGAAGAAAACAAGAGTTAACTTCGGATTCAGATTCAGCAACCCAAAATACCTAGGAATTGACTAGCCTGGTCCGTCAGAACTCCTCCTTTTTTCTGGGATTGTGAAATGTACAAAAAAGTGTTTTTTGAGGTTACAAAATTTTGAGGCTAGGAAGAAAACAAGAGCTAACTTCAGAATTCCAACTTCGGATTCAGATTCATCGACTGAACGACTCTATCCATTAGTGTTTTACCGCAAACATTTTGCAGGAATTGCATGCGAACCGCGTTAGCTTCATTCTTATTCTTTTCTTGGTACGTCCAGGTGTCGCTACTGTTTAGCACAGTGGGTGTAAGTACTAAGTTAAATATTGCAATACAATTGCATGCAATTCTTGCAAAATGTTTGTGGTAAAACATTAATGGATAGAGTCAGAAATGAGAGGATTCTCAAAGAATGTGTTGTAGAGGAACTGCTGTTTGACAAGAATGAAAGAAATTTCTTGAAATGCAAAAAATTGCCCCCCGCAAATTTAAGAAAAACACCTTCGTAATTAGGGGATGAATTTCTTGATTAATTTATTACTATTTCGTTAATTTATGATTGTTACATTCATTATAAATACTTTTATAACTAGGTACAATATTATTATGCAGATTACAATTAATACTGTTCCAATTAAAAATAAAGTACTATACAATTTTTTTAAATTTAATTTACTGCGCATGCATTTTTGAATTGGTTGATTTAGTTGATGTGGATAATTAAGTTGATAACAAAGCATTGGATCATGTCACTAGCATTCCATCGTTATTGAGAAGGTTGTGGTAATCCTGCACGCGTAAAAGTTGGATTTTTTGGAAAATTGTTTGATCGAGCAAGAAAAGGTTTTCGTATCAATACAACCTTCGATGCAACCGTATTGAATGATACTTTTTTCATAGCATTCGATCGAGTAAGAGTAGGTTTTCGTCTTATTGCAGGCGCAAACGCTGACTTGTCAGATTTTGATCGAGCAAGAGAAGGTTGCTGTAATGCTGCAGTCGTATACGGTGGCTTATATGGTAAAGAGTTTGATCGAGTAAGAGCAGCGTTTGATACAGGAAGACCAGCAAACATCTGTGAGCTCAAATCTGTGAAGAGTAAATAGAAATTGATAAATTTTTATAGTTGAAAAATTATTTAGAAGCAATACATATTTATACAAACAAAATAAATTGATAAATTAGTCTCAAAATTCTTTTAAACGTGTAAAGAAATACTTTAAATACATCTCAAAGTATAACTCTGTACAATTCTTGAAAAAATTTTGTGGTAAAACACTAATGGATAGAGTCAGTAATGAGAGGATTCTCAAAGAATGTGTTATAGAGGAACCGCTGTTTGACAAGAATAAAAGAAATTTCTTCAAATGCTTTGGTCATGATTTTTGTATTGCAATATATAACTCTGTACTTACACCCTTTATGCTATACGGTAACGCGACCTGGACGTACCAAGAAAATAATGAGAGTGAAGCTAACGCGGTCGGCATGCAATTCTTGCAAAATATTTGTGGTAAAACACTAATGGATAGAGTCACTAATTAGATGATTCTCAAAGAATGTGTTGCAGAGGAACCGCTGCTTATTGACAAGGATAACAGAAATTTATTGAGATGCTTTGGCCCAAGTTTTACATAGATTCATTAGAAATTGGTAGCAGTATACTTTGCCACAAATTTTCTTTTAACTATATAGAACAACTTTCTTGTTGGAAGTTGTTTCAAATTTGAAGTTCCTTCTCGCTACCGTGCAGCACAGTGGGTGCAGGTACAGAGTTGTAATTTAAGATGTGTTTTAAGTATTTCTTCATACTGTTAAATGAATCTAGAGCTCGATACAGAAAAACACTTGTTTTGTTAATTTTACTCCCTTCATTTTCTCAACGAGACCAAAGCATCTGCAGAAATTTCTTCCATTCTTGTCAAACAGTGGTTCTTCTACACCCCATTCTTTAAGGAGCCTCGCATCACTGACGATATCCATTAGTGTTTTACCGCAAACATTTTGCAAGAATTGCATGCCAATGCCAACCGCGTTAGTTTCACTCTCATTCTTTTTTTGTAGGTCCAGGTCTCGCTACCGTATAGCACAGTGAGTGCAAGTACAGAGTTATATATTGCTATACAAAAATCATGACCAAAGTATCTCAAGAAACTTCTTTCATTCTTGTCAAACAGCGGTTCCTCTACACCACATTCTTTAAGAATCCTCTTATCACTGACTATATCCATTAGTGTTTTACCGCAAAAATATTGCAGGAATTGCATGCTAACCGCGTTAGCTTCATTCTTATTCTTTTCTTGGTACGCCCAGGTCTCGCTACCGTAATAGTGAGTTTTAGTACAGAGTTATATATTGCAATACAAAAATCATGACCAAAGCATCTCAAGAAATTTCTTTCATTCTTGTCAAACAGCGGTTCCTCTACACCACATTCTTTGAGAATCCTCTCATTACTGACTCTATCCATTAGTGTTTTGCCGCAAACATTTTGCAGGAATTGCATGCTAACATTATTTAAAAAATATACAATTTCTCATAAAAATATTGTTTCTTCTTTTCTAAAGGAAAGGACAATTTAAAAATGTTAAATTGCTGATGTGAAATTTGAAAATAAGATAATTTAAAATTTAAAGAAATTCAAATTGTATTATTTCTAATTAAAATCATTCAAAATTTTTAACTAAATTAAATATTTTAGAGTCAAATCTTCTACAAATCCAGAATTTTCAATTTTGTGGAAAAAATTGTTTAAACATTAAAATTGTTGGAATAATTGCCAAATATCCTAAACAAAAAATATTACTATTAGCATTCGTTAATTGTCTGGCTTTTCCCAAAAATAGTAAATTTTCACGATTCACCGAAAAAAATTAAAATAAGGTCATAATTTAAATTTATTACATTAAAATTATTCCTTTAAAATTCCTTAACAAGTGATTAAACTTTAATTTACAAAAAGTTAATAACAAGAACTTTTTCAATTTTTTCGAAAACAGAATTTTTTTTAACATTTCAAATGATTTCCAAAATTTCAAATAAATGTAAAAGATTTTGAAGTAAAATTATTTGATTTTGCTAGATTACAAAATGCAAAAAAATTTTGAGTATATTTGAGACATATTTCAAATTTTTTTAAGTTTTCAAAATAAGATTGAACTTAAATATATTTAAAAAATTTTAAATCATATATTTAAAAAAATTAAAAAAATAGATTTAAAAAAAATTTGAACCAAATATTTAGAAGTTTTTTTAAGAATTTTGAAACCATAGATTTGATAATAGATTATTTAAAAAGATTTTGAAACATTTGAAAAGATTTTCAAAATTGTCAACAATAAATCTGGAAGATTTTAAGGCTTTTTTTTTAATTTTTTAAGATTTTTCAAAAATTTCAGGAAAAATTTGAATCATTTTAAATGATATTTAGAAGTTTTGAAGAAATTTCGAAAATAATTTATAATTTTGGAAGATTTCAAAATTTTAAGGCATAATGTCGATTTTTGACGATTTTGAAATAAAATTTGTAAGCTTTGTAGGGATTTTGTAAGTTTTCAAGATAATGGATTAATTTTATTAAGATTCTTGAAAATTTTTTTAATAATTTTGTATATTGAAAAATTAATTTTTAAGTAATATTAAAAGCGATTTCAAATCATTTTAAAAGATTTCAAATACTCTCAAAGAAGAACCAGAAAGGTTTTAAGGCAATTTTTCTAATTTTGACAGATTTTTTGAAATTTGTTTGATAATTTTTTGAATCCGATATTTTGAATCTCCTCAAAATTCTTAGGAAAATTTCATTTAAATACCCTTAAAAACAAATGAGATTAAAAAATGAATAGTGATTAAAATTTTTAATTTCGTATTTAAAATTCTGTTTCTCCTCAAATCGGAAAACTACAAGCGCGCGTTACAGTCTTTTTTTACCAGAATTTCCCAATTTGTTAATTTGTTGAAAAAAATATTTTTTAATTTTGATAGAATAGTTAAAAATGAAGAAATTAAAAAATTCCAATAATCGAATTAAAGCGAAATAAAAATTTTTTTACATCTGGAGAAATAGGGGATTATTTAATGAACGAAACCAAGAAATTTGCGATTTAAGGTTTTAAAAAATATAAAAAAAAAGATTTTATGGGGTAGCCTACTTTTTAAAATCTTTATTTATTTTTTCACCTCAATGAGAATAATGTACTTCTTTTTTACAAGTAGTTGCTTTAGAATTAAAAAATGAGTGACAATTGAGGAAGTTTCACATAAAAATGTCATTGTGCTACTTTTTTCACATTTTTAAAATAATAAGGAAATTTTGTAAATATTGTAAATCTTGTAAATCTTGTAAATCTTGTAAATAGAAAAAGTCACTTCCACCTACATAATGTGTTCCCTATTTACAAGTTTTGTTTTCAGAATAGAAAAATTAGTGACAAAGCAAAAATGTTCATATAAGATCGCGATTGATTGTTTTATACTTAACTTTCGAAATATTTGACGAAAACATTACTAAATACTCTGATAAATATTTTCTTAGATTATAGAGAAAAAAATATTTCCGAAATGTTGAAATTTCAAGCCAAGGACAAGGTTTCGACAACACAGTTGAATTTTCGATCAAATAATTAAATTTGCAATCAAAAAGATAAATTTTTGATCAAAACAATGAATTTTTAAACAAAAAAATTAGTTTTCTACCTAAAGAAACAAATTTAAAAAAACATAAATTTTTAACCATAGTGTCGAATTTTCAACCAAGAAGATTAATTTTCTACCAACAAAAATGAATTTTCAATAAATTACATGAATTTCCAACCAAACAGTTGAATTGTTAAACTAAAATGGTCAACTTTCAACCAAAAAAAGATTACTTGAATTTTAATTTTAAAAAATCAGGTTTTAATAGAAAAAATTAATTTTTGACAGAAATGTTGAATTTTTAAACCAAGAATTTCATCCAAAAAAATTAGTTTTTTAAGATAGCAGTTCAATTATTGACCGAGAAGTTGACTTTGAATCCTCAAAAGATGAATTTTCAACGAACAATATAATAGTTGAATTTGTAGCTGAAAAGTGAAATTTGGACTACAGAAGATGAATTTTCGAAGCAAAAATATAAATTTTCAACAAGTTTTCAATTTCTAGCCAAGAAAAATTTTTTAGTCAATACAAAAAAATTTGATCCGAAATGTTGAATTTTCAAGCCAAAAGGATGAGTTTTCTATAAAAAATTTGAATTTTTAAGCAAATTGTTCAAATTTCTACCTGAAGGAAAGAATCCTCAAAAAATACATCAATTTTTAACCAAATAGTTGAATTTTTAAACTTTTTAATTGATGTTAAGGTCCGAGTTTAAAAAAAAATTTTAATTAATATAAATTTCGATGTTAAAACGATTACTTCGAACAAAATAAAATTTTGAAGAACAAGAAAAAATCTACAAAAAAAATAGTTGAATTTTCATGTAAAAAAAATTGATTTTTAAACGAAAAATGTAATGTTGATCACAAAACCAAAAAGGATTTTAATTTTGAAGAAAAAACAATTTAATCTAAGAAACAAGATGTATTTTCAGCAAAATACTTGAATTCTGGACTAAAACAGATTATTTTTATCTAAATAGTTATATTTTTAGCAAAAAAAAATTATTTTCTACTACAAACGGATTTTTAACAAAAAAGTTTAATTTTTAACCAAAGAAATGAATTTTCAACTAAAATGATGAATCTTCAACTTAAAAAATAGATTTTTGATAAAGTAGTTCAACTTTTAAACAATTATTTGCATTTTATAGTAAATTGTTTAATTTCAAAACCGAAAATACAGATTTTCCACAAAACAGTTAAATTTCGAACCAAAAAGGATAATTTTTAACAAAATTTTTGAATTTTCATTCCAAAAAGACAAATTTTCTACAAAACATTTGAAGTTTAAACAAAAAAGTTAATTTTCAACAAAATAGTTGAATTTGCAACGAAATAGTTAAATTTTTAACAAAAGAGGTAGATTTTTAACTAAAATAATGAATGTTTAACCAAAAAATTAATTTTTAATAAATTTGTTTAATTTTGAACCAAAAATCGTGAATTTTAAACCAAGAAGTTGAATTTGCAACTAAAAGAGATCAATTTTCAAAAAATAAATTTAAATAAATTTTAGACGAAATAGTTAAATTTTCAACCAAAAAGTTCGAATTTTAAACAAAAAAATTAATTTTCAACAAAATTGTTCCACTTTAAACCGAGAAGTTAAATTTTCCACCCAGACGATTAATTTTTTACCAAAAAGACGAATTTTCAGCAAAATACAAGAAGTTTCAACCAAAAAGTTCAATTTTTAATTAAAAAGAAATTATTTTCAACTAAAAAAGTTAATTTTCATTTTTTACAAACGAATTTTCAGCAAAATAAATCACTTTTCAACGAATCAAGTGAATTTTCAATTAAAATGATGAAGCATTAACCAATAGATTGAATTTTTAACGAAGAAATTCAATTTCGACGAAGTAGTGGAATTTAAAAAAAATTAATTAATTTTCTCCCAATGAGATTCATTTTCTACCAAAAAAAGGAATTTTAAACAAAATAGTTAAATATACAACCAAAAAAAAATTATTTGCAACAAAATAGTTAAATTTTCAAGAAAATAGTTCAATTCTTAACAAAAAAGATAGATTTTCAACTAAAATAATAAATGTTTAACAAAAAAATGAATTTGTAACAAATTAGTTTAATTTGAAATCAAAAATCGTGAATTTTTGACCGGAAAGTTGAATTTGCAACTAAAAGAGATCAATTTTAAAAGAAATTCAATAAATTTTGGACCAAATAGTTAAATTTTCAACCAAAAAGTTCAAATTTTCACCC
>CAKNYM010049448.1:52258-64644 GCA_932195095.1 Andricus curvator
ATATTTACTATTTGAGGAACTTTATGGTTCCTGCTTCCAAATATTAATTTTTATTTACGGTCTTATGTTGGCCTCACAATTTTAGAAAATTACAATTTTGAGTACTTCCTATTTTGATATTGGTTCAATTTCTTAAGTTTCAAATGTTTTTTTTAGAAATAATTTTGAAACAAAAACATTTTTATTGCTTTAAAGTTGGCCCCTCAAATTTGAAAAAATTAAATTTTGGATCATGCCCCTCAATAGAGAAATCTACAATATTGAATAAATTTATTCCGAATTTAGGTTTCTAGAAGGTATTTTTCATTTGGCCCCCCATGTCGAGCGATTTGAAAATCATCCCCGTCCCATATTTTCAAATTTGCAACTGGAAAATTTAAATCATTTCCATAAAAAAAAATATTGATAAACGTAAGCCCCCTATTATCCTAAATTTCAAGTTTTAATATTTCCCATTTCAGGAACTTCATGGTTTCTCCTTCCAAATATTAAATTTTATGCACGTTCATCCGATGGCCCCCCAATTTCAGAAATCACAATTTTGAGTGCTTCCTATTACGATATTGGTTCAATTTCTTAAGTTTCAAATGTTTTTTTAAAAACAATTTTGAAAAAAAAAACATTTTTGATGCTTTAAAGTTGGCCCCTCAAATTTTAAAAAATTAAATTTTGGATCATGACACTCAACAGAAGAATCTACGATTCTGAATATATTTATTTCGAATTTAGACTTATTAAAGGTATTTTTCATTTGGCCCCCCAATTACAAGCGATTTGAAAATCTGCCCCATCCCATATTTTTGAATTTGGAACTGGAAAATTTAAATCATTTCAATCAAAAAATATTGATAAACGCAAGCCCCCTATTATCCTAAATTTCAAGTTTCAATATTTCCCATTTCAGAAACTTTATGGTTCCTGCTTATAAATATTAAATTATATTCACGTTTATACGATGTATGCCCCCAGTTAAATGCCCCCCCAGTTAAAGAAACTCACAATTTTTAGTCCTTTTTATTTCCACATTGGTTAAATTTTGTACGTTCAAAAGGTTTATTTGCTCTTACTTTTAGAACAAAAACATTTTTGATGCTTGCAAGTTGGCCCCTCAAATTTAAAAAAATTAAATTTTGGATTATGCCCCTCAAAACAGAAAATCTACAATTTTTAATATATTTATTTCGAACTTAGACTTATAAAAGGTATTTTCCATTTGGCCCCCTAATTACGAGCGATTTGAAAATCATCCCGGTCCCATATGTCTAAATTTGCAATTGGAAATTTTAAATCATTTCAATCCAAAAATATATCGATAAACGCAAGCCCCCTATTTTCCTGAATTTCAAGTTATAATATTTTTCATTTCAGGAACTTTATGTTTTCTGCTTCCAAATATTAAATCTTATTCTCGTTCATACGCTGGCCCCCCAATTTCAGAAAATCACAATTTTGAGTGCTTTATATTTCGATATTGATATAATTTCATAAGCTTCAAAGTTTTCTTCCCTTACAATTTTAAAACAAAAACATTTTTGATGTTTTCAACTTGGCCCCCAATTTTTTTAAATATCCAGTTGTGGATTAGGCTTCCAAATCTTAAATTTTGAGCACTTACATATTTCGATTTTATTTTTACAAAGGATATTTTTTATTTGGCCCCCCAATTTCAAGCGATTCGAAAATCTGCACCTTTCTATATTTTTAAATTCGAAACAGAAATATTTTTCGAAATTTGGGGAAATGGAGGACGGTTTATTCTAGCTAGCAAACCCTCCTTTCCGTTTTGGGCACTTGAGTTTCGAATGATTGTAGAGGACTCAATGTTTCCCCTTGTCTTGGTATAATAAAATAGAAATTTTTATTTTCTCTGGCCGACCTTTTTTTCAAGATCCGTCGAGTGTGTACTTTTCTACCCCTCATTGGATTCTCCACCCCTAACTGGATACAAAAAAATCCCTTCGATTTCGTTTCGTTCGCGAGCAAAGAAACGGAAACGTCTAAGAGGGGAGACCGAGGGGGAGACGAAATGTAACAGGCGGTTTTTCGCGCACTGGGGCTCTACTCGGCAGAGAAGCCTCAGCTGAAAAAAGTGATTTGAAAAAAATTTTGGGGATGTCACCGTGCCACAGGAGCTGTGTAAGAGAAAAAAGATAAAAAGGGGACAAGAAAGTTTACAGAGCAGAGATTCGGTGCTAAACTTGAAATGATTTCATTTAAAGGGCAGATGGAGAAACAGAAAGAGAGAAAAAAAGCATCTTGTAATTCAAGAATAAATCATACAATTGTAGGGTAGTAATATTTATAACAAAAAAATATTCGAGGAAAACTGAAAAATGCCACAATTAAATTTTGTCTTTTCTCGGCAGCGGGATTCGAACCCGCAACAGCGTGGCGTCTTGGTTGCGGTATGAACAATCCAAGCACGCTACCATCTGAGCCACACAACCCCTTTGAAGATTATTTTTATACTCTATCAATTTTTTAACTTCGAAATTTTCAAAACAAAAATTGAAATTATTTTTCTAGCTAGCCCCCATTTTGTAAATTGTGAAATGTAATATACATTTTATATAATAGTGTTCAACATAACGTAGAAAAGTTTACATTCTGGACAAAATCTAGTGCGAAGCACGAGATACGTGATGAGAATGTGTTCGTTAAAGCCCAAGGAGCTTTAACAAAAGAGAATTCACAATCACAAAAATACAGTTGTCGATGCTTTGATCTTCAGTTTTAAGAGGTCTGTGTACAAATGTCGCGGAAGTATAAAGACCGAGCGCGAAGCGAAAGATAAATATATTTTGCAAAAATAAAATCTCGAACGATTTTAGTAATTGATCGTTTTTTGTTGAAAATTAGAGTACTTGGTTGAAAGTTGAACTGACTTGGTAAAAATTAATTTTACTTGTTGAAAGTTTAACTAATTTCTGGAAAATTCTTTTTTTCTTAGGTTGAAAATAATTTTTTTCAAAATAAAAAAACTATTTTATTTTTGGTTGAAAATTGATCGTTTTTGGTTGAAAATCAAAATACTTGGTTACAAGTGGAACAACCTTGTTGAAGATTCATTTTAATTGGTTGAAAATTACACTATTTGGTTAAAGTTACGTTTTTCTTGTTGAAAATTAATTTTTTCTACTCAAAATTTAACTATTACATTTTTGGTCCAAAATTGAACTATTTTTTAAAATTCTTTTTTTCTTTGGTTGAAAATTATTCTTTTTTTTTAACTAAAAATTGAAAAATTTTATTTTTTGTTCAAAATAAATAGTTTTTTATTTAAAAATTCAACCACTTTGCTGAAAGTTGAACCACTCTGTAAAAAATTAATTTTATTGGTAGAAAATTTAACTAAGGATGAAAATTATTTTTTTCAACTGAAAATTCAACCATTCTATTTTTGGTATGTAAAATATTTGTAGTTTTTAGATGGAGACTCAACTATTTGGTCAACAATTCGATTTATTTAATTAAAAATTTAACTGTATTGCTGAAAATTATTTTTTTTTGCTTTAAATTTTTTTTAGCTGATAATTAACCTATTCCATTTTTTGTTAAAATTTTGAAAATTCCACTATTTTGTTCAAAATTCTTTTTTCTTTTATAGAAAATTAATTTTTTCCACTGAAAAATTAACTGTTCCAGTTTTGGTTGATAATGGATCGTTTTTAGTCAAAAATTCGACTGCTTGGTTGAAGGTTGAACTGCTTTGTTAAAAATTAATAATGCTGGTTAAAAATTGAACAATTTTGGTGAAAATTCTTTTTTTTGATTGAAACTTTAATTTTTTAAATAAAAATTTTACTTTTTTATTTTTCTTTGAAAATGTATAGTTTTTAATTGAAGATTCAACAATTTGGTCCAAAATACATCTGTTTTGTTAAAAATTAGTCTTTTTAGTAGAAATGTATTCTTCTTAGTTGAAAATTGAATGTTTTTCCTTAAAAATAAACATAAATAAAATAAAATTTTTAACTGAAAATTGAAAATTTTATTATTCTATTTTTAGTGAAATATTGGTAGTTTTTAGTTTAATATTCAATCAGTTGGTTGAAGGTTGAACTACTTTGTTCAAAATTAATTTTATTGGTTGAAAATTGAACTATTTTGATGATTTTTTTTTGCTGGAAATTAAATTTTTCCACTGAAAATTTAATTACTTTATATTTGGTTCAAAATTTAACTATTTTATTCAAAAAAAAAAAAATTTTCTAATGAAAATTAACTTTTTTAACTGATAATAAATTAACTATTCCATTTTTTGTTGAAAACTGATTGTTTTTGGTTAAAGATCAAACCACTAGGTTAAAAGTTAAACTAATGTATACAATATTTTTTTCAACTGACAATTTAACTACCAATTTTTGGTTTAAAATTTATAATTTTGGGTTAAAGATTCAACTATTTGGTTAAAAATTCATGTTTTTTGTTGAAAATTAGACTTTTTGGTAATAAATTAATCTTCTTGTTCGATAATTGCTCGTTCTTCGTTTAAAATTAAAATATTTGTTGGAAATTTGAACTACTTTGTTAAAAACTAATTTTATTGTTTAAAAATTGAACTATTTTGTTCAAAAAAATATTTTTTTTGTTGAAAATTAAATTTTTCAAATGAAAATTTAGCTAGTTTCTAATTGAAAATTAATTTTATTAGTTAAAAATTTAACTATTTTGTTGAAAATTCTTTTTTTTTTATTGAAAACACAATTTTTCAACTGAAAATTTAACTATTCCAGTTTTGGTTGAAAATTTAAAGTTTTCAGTTAAAGATTCAACTATTTGGTTCATAATTAATGATTTCTGGATTTTTTGACAGTTAAACTGCTTTCTCAAAAAAAAAATGTATTCGTTGAAAGTTTATTTATCTGGTTAAAACTTTAACTATATTTTTCAAAAAATTTTATTTTTTGCTTTAAAATTATTTTATCATTTAAAAATGTAACTATTTCTTTTTGGGAAGAAAATTGATCGTTTCTGGAAAAAGGTCAAACTACTTGGTTTAAAGATGAACTAATTTGAAAAAAAATTCATTTTACTGGTTGAAAATTCAAATATTTTAGTTAAAAATGATTTTTTTCAACTGAAAATTTAACTATTCCATTTTTGGTTGAAAATTTATACTTTTTAGTTGAAGATTTAACTTGTTTGTTAATGGTTGAACTGCATTGTTAGAAATTAATTTCATTTGTTGAAAATTAAATTTTTCAACTGAAAATTTAACTATTTTATTTTCGGTTTTTAGTTGAAGATTCAAGTGTTTGGTCCAAAATTCATATATTTTATTAAAATTTAGCCCTTTTGATAGAAAATTAATTTTCTTGATTGAAAATTGAACTATTTGTTCCAAAGTTGAACTTCTTTGTTGAAAATTCTTTTTTTTTTGTTTGTTCAAATTTAATTGTTGTTGATTAAAAATTGAACTATTTTGTTTGAAATTCTTTTGTTTAGTTGAAAATTAATTTCTTTTTTTAATTGATAATTTACCTATTTAATTTTTTTATCAAACTTGAAAGATTTCAGTTGAAGATTCAATCATTTGATTCAAAATTAATCTTTTTGGTAATTTTAGATGAAAATTCATTTTTTTGGTGAATAATTTATTTATTTCTTACCTGCAAACTTAAGAATTTCATTTTTGATTGAAAATTAATCGTTTTTGGTTGAAATTCAAACTACCTTTAAAACATCGATTCATTTGGTTAAAAGTTGAACTACTTTGTTAAAAATTCATACTTTTGATAAAGGGTGAACTATATTTTTTTCGAATTTAAGTTTTTTGCTTGGAAATTGAACTTTTTTGTTGAAATAATTTTTTGTTTGTCAAAAATTAATTCTTTTGAACTGAAAATTGATCTATTCCATTTTGGATTGAAAATTCATAAATTTTAATTGAAAATTCAGCTAATTGGTTGAAATTAAAAATATTTTGCTACAAATATATTATTTATTTATTGAAGATTCATCATTGTATTGGAAAATTCATCTTTTCGGTGAAAGAGTTTTTTTTTTTAACTGAAAATTTAACTATTCCATTTATGTTGAAAATTGATCGTTTTTGGATGAAAATTCAACTAATTGGTTGAAAGTTAAACTTCTATGTGAAAAATTACCTTTATTGGATAGAAATTTAACTATTTTGTTCAAAATTCTTTTTTTTTTATTGAAAATAAATTTTTTCAACTGAAAATTTAACTAGCATATTTTTCGTTGAAAATTGATAGTTTTTAGTTGAAGATTATTGTTTAAAAATAATTTTTCAGTTAAAAATTCAAATTTTATTAAAAAATGTATCTAGTTTGTTGAAGATTTTCAATTCTGATTACAAGAAATATTTCTTACAGTCAAAAACAATATTTTATCAACACGGATTCAGTGCTCTATTTATTTGAATCAAGTTTTTTTTTTTAAATTAATTTTTTCAACTGAAAATTGAAATATTCTATTTTGGGATGAAAATTGAATAGTTGGAATAGTTTCCTAAAATTGATTTCTTTAGGTAAAGATACATAATTTTAGTTAAAAATTTATATTTTTTGTGAATATTTTATCTCTTATAACTGAATTTTTGATGTTATGGTTTTGACCAGATAAAATTTATTGAATAATATGATGTTAATTGTTCTTTGTCTACTGATCTAAAATCAATATTTTTTTAATTTGGTTTTTAATTTCTAAATTGTGAAAAATTGTTAATTGGCTGAAAGTTGAACTAGTTTGTTAAAAATTCATTTAATATGTTAAGAATTGAATTATTTGGTTGTAAATTTTTTTTTTTAAATTACTTTTTCCAACTGAAAATTTAACTATTATATTTTTAGTTAAAAATTGATAGTTTTTAGTTGAATATTATTAGTTTAAAAATCATCTTTTTAGTTCAAAATTGGACTATTATTTGAAAATGCATCTATTTTGTTGAAAATGTAGAATTTTTACTATTAACTTGTGTTTTAAAATAAAAAAAAATAATAATTTTCATCACAAGAAAAATTCTTACAATAAAAAACAATATTTTATCAACACGGTTTCAGTAACCCATTCATTTGATTCGAGTTTTTTTTTCTTAGACTACAATATTAAAAACTAGTTGTGAATTCGATCTCGAGTGTTTCCACTTTGTTTGTATTTATAAGCATTATTAGTTGTTTTTTTTTCAATAATAGGCGAACCAAAGTCTTCATTTTGATCATTTTAAAAATAGGAATTTACCAAAAATACAAAATTACAAAATAATAAAAAAAAATTTTTTAATACAAAGGCAAATCAAACGAGTCAAATTTTGTATTCAAAATGATAATTTTCGAGCTGGAAAAGGAAAAGGAAAAGTTCTCTCGCACCCTATCCCTTTTCCAGCTTTATGATTTCTTTACAAAAATTGTCAGAATTATTCTATTTGAAAATTTATGATCAAAAAGTCAGTTCTATTCTCGCATCAACTTTAAATTGTGAGAATGAGAACATTTTTACTATAAAAATCGATTTTAAATATATATAAATTACCATAATACCATTACAATAATACAATTTATTAATAAATTACATAATACAATTACAACCATAATACAAATACATATGGCCAACGGCCATACCACGCTGAAAACCCCAGTTCTCGTCAGATCACTGAAGTTAAGCAGCGTTGGACGCGGTTAGTACTTGGATGGGTGACCATTCAAGAATACTGACATGAGTGCTGTTGGCACATCGTGGGTGTGGTGAGCCCACACTTGTAGTTATTTATAACTACAAGAAAAACCTAGAAACACTACCCGAATCGGGTAGTGTCACGCCTACCCTGAAAGGGAAATGGTTTAATGGTATACAATAGCTTCCCTACCCTTTAATAAAATGTATCAATATTGTAGGTCAATCGATTCGTCTCGAACCAAGGAATCTTTTATAATCTTGCATCAACTTTAAATTATGTCGAAAAAAAAGGTTTACTATAAAAAACCGCATTTTCTATTATCTTGCATTACCATAGCTTCCTCACTCTTCAATAAAATGTATTAATATTGTAGGTCAATCGATTCATCAAGAACCAAGGAATCTATAATATGCTTGCATCAACTTTGAATTATGTTGAAGGAAAATGTTTTACTATAAAAGACCGTATTTTCGAATATTATGAATTATCATAGCTTCCTTACTCTTCAATAAAATGTATCAATTTTATAGGTCAATCGATTCGTCTAGAATCAACACATCTTTTCTGTTCTTGCATCAACTTTGAATTATGTTAATGAAAAAAACTTTACTATAAAAAATCGATTTTCAAAATATATTAATTATCATAGCTTCCCTACTCTTCAATAAAATGTATTGATATTTTAGGTCAATCGATTTATCTTGAACTAAGGAATCTTTTATAATTTAGCTTGAACTTTGAATTATGTCGAAGAAAAAAGTTTTACTATAAAAAACCGTATTTTCAAATATCTTGCATTACCTTGGATTCTAGTGGGTCCAAGTGGGGAACCATACATAACAATTTTTTGAGGCTCTTCACTTGGGGTGGTCGCTAGAGAGATTGATCAGCAACCTGGGTCGGAGCAGTGTTGCGGAATAAACGTGTCATTTGAATAAATGACACGAGAATTCCAGATCAATCTAAAACATATATACCTAACACCTATATACCTATCTACTTTACACCTATATACCTATCTAACTTGTACCAATGTACCTATATACTCTATACCAATACACCCATATACCCAATACTATTTTCCAACCGAGCAAGTCACGCCTACCCCGAAAGGGAAATGGCTTAATGGTATAATAATAATATAGCTTCCTCAATCTTCAATAAAATGTATTAATATGATAGGTCAATCGATTCGCCTCGAGTCAATAAATCTTTTCTGTTCTTGCATCAACTTTGAATTATGTTAATGAAAAAAGTTTTACTATAAAAAACCGATTTTCAAAATATGTAAATTACTATAACTTCCCTACTCTTTAATAAAAAGTATTTATATTGAAGGTCAATCGATTTTTCTCGAAACAAGGAAGCTTCTCTAATGTTGCATTAACTTTGAATTATGTTGAAGAAAAAAGTTTTACTATAAAAAACCGTGTTTCCAAATACTATGAATTACCATAGCTTCCTTACTCTTCAATAAAATGTATTAATATTATAGGTCAATCGATTCATCTCGAATAAACACATATTTTCTGTTGCCGCATCAACCTTAAATTATGAGAATGAACAAAGTTTTATTATAAAAAACTGATTTTCAAAATATATAAATTACCATAACTTCCCTACTATTCAATAAAATGTATTAATATTGTAATTCAATCGATTCGTTTCGAACCAAGGAATCTTTTATGATCTAGCATCAACTTTGAATTATTTCGAAAAGAAAGGTTCACTATAAAAAACCATATTTTCAAATATCTTGCATTACCATAGCTTCCTCACTCATCAATAAAATGTATTAATATTATAGGTCAATCAATTGGCCTCGAATCAATACGTCTTTTCATTTCTAGCATCAACTTTGAATTATGTTAATGAAAAAAGCTTGACTATAAAAAACTGATTTTCAAAATATATAAATTACCATAACTTCCCTGCTCTTCAATAAAATGTATTAATATTATAGGTCAGTTGATTCGTCTAGAATCAATACGTCTTTTCTGTTCTTGCATCAACTTTGAATTATGTTTACGAAAAAAACTTGACTACAAAAAAACCGATTTACAAAATATATAAATTACCATAACTTTCCTGCTCTTTAATAAAATGTATTTATATTGTAGGTCAATTAATTCGTCTCAAATAAACACATCTTTTCTATTCTCGCATGAACTTCAAATTATGAGAATGAGAAAACTTTCACTATAAAAATCGATTTTAAATATATATTAATTACCATAACTTCTCTACTATTTAATAAAATGTATTAATATTGTAGGTCAATCGATTCATCTCAAACCAAGGAATCTATCATATTCTTGTATCAACTTTGAATTATTTGGAAGGAAAATGCTTTACTATAAAAAAAAGGTATTTTCGAATATTATGAATTACCATAGCTTCCTTACTCTTCAAGAAAATTTATTGATATTATAGGTCAATCGATTCGTCTATAATCAACACATCTTTTTTGTTCTTCCATCAACTTTGAATTATGTTAATGAAAAAAGCTTTACTATAAAAAACCGATTTTCAAAATATATTAATTACCATAGCTTCCCTACTCTTTAATAAAATGTATTGATATTGTAGGTCAATCGATTTTTCTCGAACTAAGGAATCTTTTATAATTTAGCATCAAGTTTGAATTATGTCGAGGAAAAAAGTTTTACTATAAAAAACCGTTTTTTCAAATATCTTGCACTACCATAGCTTCCTCAATCTTCAATAAAATGTATTAATATGATAGGTCAATCGATTCGTCTCAAATCAACACATTTTTTCTGTTCTTGCATCAACTTTGAATTATGTTTACGAAAAAAACTTGACTACAAAAAACCGATTTTCAAAATATATAAATTACCATAACTTCCCTGCTCTTTAATAAAATGTGTTGATATTGTAGGTCAACTTTAATAAAATGTGTTGATATTGTAGGTCAATCGATTCATCAAGAACCAAGGAATCTATAATATTCTTGCATCAACTTTGAATTATGTTGACGGAAAATGTTTTACTATAAAAAATCGTATTTTCGAATATTATGAATTACCATAGCTTCCTTACTCTTCAATAAAATGTATTATTATCATAGGTAAATTGATTTGTCTCGAATCAATACATCTTTCCTGTTTTTGCATCAACTTTGAATTATGTTAATGAAAAAAGCTTTACTATGAAAAACCGATTTTCAAAATATATTAATTACCATAACTTCTCTACTCTTTAATAAAATGTATTAATATTGTAGGTCAATCGATTTATCTTAAACTAAGGAATCTTTTATTTTCTTGCATCAACTTTGAATTATGTTGACGAAAAAAGTTTCACTATAAAAAACCGTATTTTCAAATACTATGCATTACCATAGCTTCCTCACTCTTCAATAAAATGTATTAATATTATAGGTCAATCGATTTGTCTCAAATCAACACATCTTTTCTGTTTTCACATCAACTTTGAATTATGTTAATGAAAAATCTTGACTATAAAAACCCGATTTTAAAAATATAAAAAAATACCGTAACTTCCCTACTCTTTAATAAAATGTATCAATATTGTAGGTCAATCGATTCATCTCGCACTAAGGAATCTTTCACATTCTGGCATCATCTTTGAATTATGTTGACGAAAAAAGTTTTACTATAAAAAACCGATTTTCAAATACTATGCATTACCGTAGCTTCCTCACTCTTCAATAAAATGTATTAATATTGTAGGTCAATCGATTCGTCTCAAATCAACACATCTTTTCTGTTCTCGCATCAAATTTGAATTATGTTAATGAAAAATCTTAACTATAAAAACCCGATTTTAAAAATATAAAAAATACCGTAACTTCCCTACTCTTTAATAAAATGTATCAATATTTTGGGTCAATCGATTCATCTCGCACTAAGGAATCTTTCACATTCTGGCACCATCTTTGAATTATGTTGACGAAAAAAGTTTTACTATAAAAAACCGATTTTCAAATACTTAATTATATATTATATAATATTAATATTATTAATATTATATTAATATTATAGGTCAATTGATTCGTCTTGAATAAATAAATCTTTTATATTGTTGTGTCAACTTCGAATTTTGGTAATGAAAAAAGTTTGACCATAAAAAAACGAGTTTTAAAATTTCATTGAGTGCTAAAAAGAAAGCAATGAATATTTTTAGAAATTTTTCTGTCATTTTCAAGATATTAATGGGAAAAATAAGCCCTCCAAATTTCATCAATTTAGCGGCAACCGTTTTCATGTTATCGTGTTCACAAAAAAGTGTGACACACACACAGGAATCCGCACACACACACATCCGGACAATTGCTTAGAACATTGTATTAGACAATTTTGAATTGAGGAAGGTATAATTAAATCAATGTAAACATTTTGGAAAATGTTACTATTACAAAGCTTCCTCTATGAGGAAGCAAAAACAATTATTTTGTCTCCTTTTTGAAAATGAAAGAAAAAAAACTTCATTTTTTTTATTGATTTCATTTTCAGTACCACCTGACTCAATTTTCCACGCTCTCGTTTCACCTTCATTTTCAATGGCCTTATGCCACCGTTCAAAGAAGCCCTTCTTACTCGTACAGTAATTACAGAAAAAAAAAAAAAAAAACGTAATCTAGTCATTACACAGCGCTACTTTAGTACTTTCTCGAAGTTGATCCCGTCTGTTGCCGGCACGCGTCCACAATGCAGAAATGGTACAAGAAATATGGGGTGGTTGTGGGAAGTAGGAGGGG
>CAKNYM010049448.1:73826-87368 GCA_932195095.1 Andricus curvator
AACCTTATCATCAGCGAACGCTAACCCACGTACCCTCACTGTCCCGATATCCAGACCTTCTTCGTCGAAGAGGGCCATTTTTAGACTCTTGTCCATTAATATATAATAAATAGCATAATATCGAATAACTCTGCTATAACAACCTTATCATCAGCTAACGCTAACTCACGTACCCTCAGTATCCCGAGATCCACACCTTCTTCGTCTAAGAGGGCCATTTTTAGACACTTGTCCATAAATATAATAAATAGCATAATATCGAATAACTCTGCCATAACAACCTTATCATCAGCGAACGTTAACCCACGTACCCTCACTGTCCCGAGATCCACTCCTTCTTCGTCAAAGAGTCTTTTTGCGTTGAAAATTCATTCATTTCGGCAGAAATTGCATTGTTTTTAAATCACAACTGAGTGGTTGAAACTTAATCTGTTTTGATTGAGGATTCCACTATTTTGCGAAAAATTAATTTTTTCTGTTAAAGATTCATCATTTTAGTTGAAGATTCAACTTTCGGAATAAAATTTTGTCTTCCAACATCTTGGTTGAAGATTAATCTGTTTTGGTTTTGAAAATTCAACTATTTTGTTGAAAATTCGTATTTTTTGTTGACAATTCGTCTTTTTTGGTTGCATTCAACTTTTTTTAAAAATTCAAATATTTTTGGGTGTAAAAATAAACTATTACGTGTTTCTTTGAGAATTCATCTTTTTTGGTAAAAAAAATCAGATGGTTTAAAGTTAAACTTCTCTGTAAAAAATTCATTTTTTTTCTGATAAAGGTTTATCGTTATAGTTGAAAATTCGACTATGTACTTGGTTGAAAATTCCTATCTTTTTGTAGAAAATTAATCTGCTTGTTTGAAAATTAATCCTTTTTTGTTAAAAATGCCACTTCTTGGTTGAAAATTAATCTGTTTGGGTTAAGAATGTAACTTTTTTTTTCAAAAAAATTCGTCTTTTTTGGTTGAATTCAACTGTTTTTTGTAGTTAAAGATTCATCACTTTAGTTGAAAATTCAACATTTTGTTGACAATTCGTCTTTTTCGGTTGGATTCAACTGTTTTTTTTTATAAATTAAAATATTTTTTGGTGCCAATATGAACTATTACGTGTTTCTTTGAGAATTTATCTTTTTTGGTTAAAAAATCAGCTAGATGGTTTGAAATTCAGCTTTTTTGTAAAAAATTCCTTTTTTTCGGTTGAAGATTCATCATTTTAGTTGAAAATTCAACTATGTATTTTGGTTGAAAATTTGTATTTTTTGGTAGAAAATTAATCTTTTTGATTGAAAATTAATTTCTTTTGGCTAAAATACAACTTTTTGATTGAAAATTAATCTATTTTGGTTGAAGATTCAACTATTTTGTGGAAAATTCGTATTTTTTGTTTGAAACATCGTCTTTTTGAGTTAAAAATTTATATATTTTGGTAGAAATCGATTTTTTTCATTGAAAATCACAACCGTTTGGTTGAAACTTAATCTGTTTTAGCTGAGGATTCCACCATTTTGCGACAAATTCATTTTTTTGGTTGAAGATTCGTCATTTTAGTTGAGGATTCAACTTTTTAAATGAAAATTTGTCTTTTTTGTAGAAAATTTATCTTATTAGTCGAAAGTTGATCCTTTTTGGTTGAAAATGCAACTTATTGGTTGAAAATTGATCTTTTTTGGTTGAGAATTCAACTATTTTGTTGAAAATTCGTATTTTTTTCAGATTTCAACTTTTTTATTGTTGTTGAAGATTCATCATTTTAGTTGAAAATTCAACTATTTTTTTGACAATTTGTCTTTTTTGGTTGCATTCAAATTTTCTTTCTTCTAAATTGAAATACTTTTTGGTGAAAAAATATAAACTGTTAAGTGTTTCTTTGATAATTTATCTTTTTTGGTTAAAAAATCAGCTAGATGGTTTCAAGTTGAATTTTTTTGTAAAAAATTCATTATTTTGTTGTTGAAGATTTATCATTTCAGTGGAAAATTCAACTATGTCTTTTGGTTGAAAATTCGTATGTTTTGGTAGAAAATTAATCTTCTTGGTTGAAAATTAATCCTTTCTGGTGTTCCGATTTATGTACATCCATCTTGCATGGTCAGAAATGTTCAGATTAGAGTTAGAAATGTTTCAAACATTCAAATTTGAGTGAATCTGAAGTCAGAAATACCCAATTGTGGATGCATCCAAAGTTAAAAATATTTAAATATGGGTGCATCCAATATGAAAAATGTTCAAGTTAAGGATAATCCAAAGGATTATTAAACATCTATTATCCAAAGTTAGACATGTTCAAATTTGAGTACATTAAAAGTTAGAAACATCCAAATCATCAAAACATTTCTAACTTTAAATTCTAAAGTTAGAAATGTTGAAATTAGGGCGCTTCAAAAATTATAAAAGTTCAAGGTGGCGTACATCAAGAGTTAACTGTGTATCAATTTGAGTCTATGCATTAGCCAAAATTATAAGTGCTTAAATTTGTGTTCATTAAAAGTTATAACGATGAAATTTGGATGCAATTTGAGTACATCCATTATCCAAAGTGAAACATTTTCGAATTTGGGTGCATCCAAAGTATTGAATGTTTAAGCAGAAGAGCATCGATAGTTAAAAGTGGTCAAATATAGATACATCCATTATCCTAAAATGAAACTATTGAATTGCAAATGTTCAATGTGGAGTGTATTCAAAGTTAGAAATGGTCAAGGTTGGCTGAATCCAAATTTGGATATGTTTGAGGTGTGGTTCATCCAAAGTTAGAAGTGTTCCAATTTGTGTACATCCATTAGCCAAAGCTAGTATTGTTAAAACTTCAGTCAATTCAATGTTACAAACACTGAAATGTGGGTGCATCCAAAGTTAAAAGCATTCTAATTTGGGTACATCTATTATCCAAAGTTAGAAATGTTCAAATTTGGGTTCATCAAAAGTAATAAATGTTCGAAGCGGAGTAAATCTGATGTTAGAAACATTCAAATTCGGGTGCATCAAAAGTTAGAAATGTTCAAACAGGAGTGCAGCTACAGTTAGAAGTATTCCAATGATACATTCATTATCCTATGTTATACATGTCAAAATTTGGGCTCATGAAAATTATGAAGTGGTCCAATTTGGTTACATCCATTATCAACAGTTAGAAACGTTCAAGCTCGTGTACATCTGTAGTAAGCAATGTTCCAGATCGGATGCATCTGAAGTTAGGAATGATCAAGCTATCACAGAAAAAACTGAGAATAAAATTTGTTGCAGGCAATTTTTTAGAGCCATAAAGTCTTGTACAGCCAACTTCGCGTCTTTCAAAATACATGTGTTTGTCATGGAAAAACAAAAGAAAGTTTAACCGATATTTGTGTAAAGTTTATCCTTTGAAGTTAATTTTTGTTGCAAAGAATCTTTCGTCGGAAATCGATGTAAAGTTTATCTTCTATTTTTTCTGTGATGGTGCATCCAATGTTAGATGTGTTCCAATTTTGGTATATCCATTATCCAAAGTTATTAATGTTCCAATTTTGATTTATCAAAAGCTAGAAATATCCAAATATGCTTGCATATTCAAAATTCAAACAGGAGTTTAAATGCGCAAGAAGGGGTGCATAGAAGGTCAGGAACATTCAAATGTGGGTGCATCCATAGTGAGAAGTTTTCCAATTTGGGTAAATCCATTATCCAAAGTTATGAATGTTTGAATTTTCGTGTATCCAAAGTTAGAAATCTTTAAATTAGAGTGCATCTTAACTTGAATCATTTAACTTAAGGTGCACCCTACATCCAACGTTAGAAGTCTACCAATTTGAATACATTCCTCATCCTAACATGAGTTAAAAATGTCCTAATTTTAGTCCTTCCGAAGTCAGAAATATTGATGCCATCAAAAATAAAAACCTTGAATTTAAAAACATTCCAAAATGTATCACATTTTTAGCCATTTGGCAGGAAACAGTGTAAGGGACCCAGTAGCATCAATGATTAATTTCGTAAGTGTCCGAAAATGGTCTCAATAAGCGAAAAAGTATTATGATCTGACGACTTCTCCTTTCTCTTTTCTGAACCTATTGAGAAAATAAGTTGCAAGTCGTCCAAGCACGAAAGTATCCCGTGGTCGTAGCTCATTAGTCCATTATCGAATGCGATGATCGGCATTCGTTTGGTACTCGCTCGGCGCGTGCGTGCAGGTCGAAATGCGTGTGCGGTTCTTCGGAAGATCTTCATGGAAGGGGAAAGTGCATTGGCGCTCACTTTTCACTCACAAATACCTTTCAAAATTTTTTTTTTACCCATACAGTTAAATTCCCTCCAGAACATACCAAGGAATTAGAGTCAATGATGAGAATTTTTCAAACGTTAGCGCATCCAATGTTAGAAGCAATATTGGGAGCCCAGATGTGGCTACTTCAAAATTGTATATTTGAAAAATAGTTCTCTCACGTCAATCATTTTTATAAATTTGCATTTTTACATACTTAATCAGATATTTCGCAACTGGTGCCTGACTGAATGACTGATTGATCTATGAGCTTCATAGAAATTTCTAATTTATCCAAAAGAGGCCTTTGACTTATTTGATGTGATCCAAATTTGAAACCGACTGACGCCAATGTAAAATGTATGGTGGCGATTCTTGGTTGGTTGTATTGGGTAGGAGGGGGGAGGGGGCAGTAAATGTGGAAGAAGGCACCTTGCGATCTCGCGACAAGCGAGGAGACAGGTGCATTGAGATATTTGTGTCCTCCTTCTACTCTCAATTCTTACACTATATCCGTGTCGCTTCTGTAACTCGTCGTCCCCTCTTGACTTGAGACTCGCGATAACGAAAACGAAAATTTAAGGAGGTGCCCCGCGGCGTCGAGATACCAAGGGGCGACCGACACTCATTGCGGAAATATGGTAATTTTGATATCGAGCTTCTTTGTCTTTGTCGGATCGAAAATGACGTCGTTTCGTCGGTTAAGAATTTATTAAGAACTTTTTCTTTTATTTGACAATTAAACTTTTATCGCTCACTTTTTCAGTGGATAAAACCAATAAAATGGCTAAATAATCTGTCAAGGGAAATAAAACTGAAAGTTTAATAAAGTTAGGAACTATCTGTATGCGTATAGAACCTATGTGTTTGGATAACCTATAGGTTAAATCTCTAAATCTGAAATCGTGAAAAATCACTAAAATATCCACTATTCAATAGTGGAAAATCACTATTGAAATAGTGAAAAGTTACTAATTACGCAGTAAAAAAAATATGTTTCAAAATTAAATAAAAAGGAATTTATCAATTACAAATAAATTCACGCATTTATAAACGAAAGAAGTGTATGTATAGTATTTACCGGTAGTAAGATCAGAAGGTCAGGATTCGGCAAATTTGCTTTTGGCTGATACGGATTCGTGTCACCATTTTTGTCTGTGCCCTGTAAATAAAAATAATGATGATTGATTCTTATTCTCTGATGAATTCTGAATAATATATTGAAACTCGGAATTATTTGTAACATATTATAGCGGTTAAGTATGTTAAATCAATGGAAAACTTCATGGTCTTTGCGCCACCCCTAAATATTAACCGATTCTGCTCAAAATTGCAGGTGATTTTTTTTTTGGGAATTTGAACAAAACTGGGGGATGAGAGCAGAGAAATTCGAAAAGTGAAAAATAAGGGCCACCCTAATCTCGACACTTTATTTTGTTTTTAGTTTTTCTTCAAGCTTAGAAATGCTACGCTTGAAGAATATATATATATATATATATATATATATATATATATGTATGTATATATATATATATTATATATATATATAATTATTATTCTAGTCCTTAGTTCGTTATACACCAAAGTGACATTGAACATAAATATCCAGAAATATGCCACAAAAAAACTGCTACTACGAACTGACACGAGCAATGGACCAGTTTGAAACATTTCGAAGATAGAAATGATTCAAGAAATTTTAATGTGTTCGTACATAAATGGTGCAAGTTCAAAAAATATTCGCTAGAAGAAGTCAGCATCAATAAAAGAAATATAAAAAATGTACATATTTCGAAATATAAAAAATGTACATATTTCGAAATATTTCCTTAAAATGTTTAAAAACCAAGAGATTTTAAAGTATAAGTTTAAAAATTTCAATAGATTTCGAGAAATATGTAACTTGAAAATGTGGTCGTACATCTATAGTACAAGTTCAAAAAATATTTTTTGAAAGAAGTCAGTATCAACGAAAAAAATACAAAATGTACATATTTAAAAATATTTCCTTAAAATGTTTAAAAATCAAGAGATCTTAAAGCATACGTTATAAACATATGTATAGTCCACCTGTAATCCAGATAATTCGAAGTAATTTAGGTAATCTCATTAATTAAATTGTAATGCACACTGTTAGAAATTCTTCCAACAAATGTATTGGAAGTTTATTTCCGTAACGTAAGGTAACGCTACAATACAAAATGTTGTAGTTCCCAAATGCTGGTACTGCAATGGTACCTCACATGTATAGGAATTTTACAATACATTTCCAGTAGCCAGTAACACTTCTATATCATATTGGCGGCTGGATATCTCGACACCTGTTGAACTGAAAAATTGAAGAAGAAAAAACGTAAATCATTTCTCAGGACATCATGGAATTCACCTAATTAATTGAATTCTCGAAATTTATGGAATTCAAGGTATTCATGGAATTCAAGAAATTCACGGAATATCAGGATTTCACAAAATTCACGGAATTTAGGAATTCGTGGAATGCAGGAAATTCATTGAATTAACAGAATTCATTGAATTCACGGAATTTATGGAATTAACAGAACTCATGGAATTCACGAAATTCATGGAATTCAAGGAATTCATGGGATTCAAGGAATTCACGGAATTCACAGAACTCACGGAATTCAAGGATTTCACGGAATTCACGGAATTCAAAGATTTCATGGAATTAAAGGAATTCACGAAATTGGCGGAATTCATAGAATTCATAGAATTCAAGGAATTAATGGAATTCGCGGAATTGATGGAATTCAAGGAATTGATGGAATTTAAGGAATTCACGGAATTTACTTAATTCGCGAAATCCGAAGAATTCACGAAATTCAAGGAATTCATGGAATTCATGGATTTCAATGAATTGCAGGAAATCACGGAATTCAAAGAATTCACGGAATTTACGGAATTCGAGGAATTCATGGGATTCATAAAATTCACAGAATTCGTGGAATTCCAGGATTTCACGGAATTCACGGAATTTATGGAATTCATGAAATCCATAGTATTCAAGGAATTCAAAGATTTTGCAGAATTAAAGGAAATCACGGAATTGGCGGAATTCATAGAATTCACGGAATTAATGGAATTCCCGGAATTCAAGGAATTGATGGAATTCAAGGTATTTACGGAATTCACGCAATCTAAGGAATTCACGAAATTCGAGGATTTCAAGGAATTGAAGGAAATTACGGAATTCGCGGAATTCATGAAATTCAAGGAATTCGTGGAATTCATGAAGTTCACGACATTTAAGGAATTTACGAAATTCACAAATTCAAGGAATACGTGGTATTCAATGAATGCGTGGAATTCAAGGAATTCATGGAATTCATGGATTTTGATGAATTCACGGAATTTATGACATTTAAGAAATTCGTCCGATTTATAGTATTCATAGAATTCACAGAATTCAAGGAATTTACCAAATTTAATGCATTCGGAGAATTCAAATAATTCATAGAGTTCAATGAATTCCGTCAATTCCTTGAATTCCATATACTTCGTGAATTCCGTAAATTCCATGTTATACCATTAAACCATTTCCCTTTCAGGGTAGGCGTGACACTACCCGATTCGGGAAGTGTTTCTAGGTTTTTCTTGTTATTATAAATAACTACAAGTGTGGGCTCACCACACCCACGATGTGCCAACAGCACTCATGTCAGTATTCTTGAATGGTCACCCATCCAAGTACTAACCGCGTCCAACGCTGCTTAACTTCAGTGATCTGACGAGAACTGGGTTTTTCAGCGTGGTATGGCCGTTGGCCATGAATTTCATGAATTCCACGAATTTCATGAATTCCACGAATTTCATGAATTCCACGAATTTCATGAATTCCACGAATTTCATGAATTCCACGAATTTCATGAATTCCATGAATTCGGTGATTTCTGTGAATTTCATGAATTCCGTGAATTATATGAATTCCATGAATTCCGCGAATTCCATGAATTCCGTGAATTCGGCAAATTCCGTGGATTCCGTGTATACCATCAAGCCATTTCCCTTTCAGGGTAGGCGTGACACTACCCGATTCGGGTAGTGTTTCTAGGTGGATAGTTTCTTGTAGTTATAAATAACTACAAGTGTGGGCTCACCACACCCACGATGTGCCAACAGCACTCAGTATTCTTAAATGGTCACCCATCCAAGTACTAACCGCGTCCAACGCTGCTTAACTTCAGTAATCTGACGAGAACTGGGTTTTTCAATTATTTTTAAATTGAATTCCGTTAATTCGGCGAATTCCGGGAATTCCGTGAATTTCATGAATTCCATAAATTTCATGAATTCCATAAATTTAGCTAATTCCGCGAATTCTATGAATTCCGTGAATTCCATGAATTTCGTGAATTCCTTGAGTTTCATGAATTCCGTGAATTCCATAAATCCCGGGAATTCCATGAATTCCGTAAATTTCGTGAATTCCATTAATTCTGTGAGTTCCATAAATTTAGTGAATTCCACAAATTCCATGAATTCCGTGAATTCCATAAATTTTGTGAATTCCTTGAATTCCGTGGATTCCATTAATTCCGCGAATTCCATGAATTCCGTGAATTCCTTAAGTTTCATGAATTCCGTAAATTCCATAAATCCCGTGAATTCCATGAATGCCATAAATTTCGTGAATTCCATGAATTCAGTGAGTTCCATAAATTTAGTGAATTTCGCGAATTTCATGAATTCCATAAATTTCGTGAATTCCATGAATTCAGTGAGTTCCGTAAATTTAGTGAATTCCGAGAATTTCATGAATTGCATAAATTTCGTGAATTCCATGAATTTTGTGAATTCCATGAATTCTGTGAGTTCCATAAATTTAGTGAATTCCGCGAATTCCGTGAATTCCATTAATTCCGCGAATTCCTTGAATTCCATAAATTTCGTGAATTCCTTCAGTTTAATGAATTCCATGAATTCCGTGAATTCCTTGTGCAGAATTTTTGATTTATAAATGCTACAATACATGTATTGGAATGCTCGACGGTGCTTCACGATTTGTTGAAAATTTATTAATATTTTTGAAATTTCGTTTTTTGTTTGGCTGAAAGTAATTTGTAAACTGAAAATTGAACTATTCCATTTTTGGTTAAAAATTTATCTTTTTTAGTTGAAAACTCAAATACTTGGTTGAAAATTAAACAACTTTGTTAACAAAATATATTTCCGTTTGAAGATTTTCGATTTCAGTTTAAAAATGGTTTGGTTGAAATTTCAATCATTTCATTTTTTATGAACATTTGTCTTTCTTAGTTAAAAATCAATGAATGTTGCTGCAATTTCTTTCTGTTTAGAGAATTAATATTCTTGGTTGAAAAATTCATCGATTCGGTTGAAAATTGAACTTTTTTGTCAAAAATTTAAACATTCCATTTGTTGTGAAAAATTGAATGTTTTCAGATAAAAATTCAACTATTAAATTTTTCATTGACAATTCATCTTATTTGGTTTAAAAAATAAACTGATTGGATTTAAGTTTGAAATACATTTTTGAAAATACATTTTACTAGTTGCAAATTTAACTATTTTGTCAAAAAATCTTTGCTTTTTTTGTTGAAAATGTATTTTTTTTATGAAAACTTAACGATTTTGATAAAAATTTGTTTGTTTTTTTGTAAAAAAATAATTTTTCAATTGAAAATGTATCTCTTCCATTTTTTTGTTCAAAAATTGATCTTTTTTAGTTGAAAATTCAACTGCTTATTCGAAAATGCATTTATTTTGTTAAAAATTCTTCTTTTTTGGGAGACAATTAATCTTCTGAATTGAAAATTCATGCTTTTGGTTGAAAATTCAATTATGTGGTTGAGAAGAATCTACTTTGCAGAAAATACAACAATTTTGTGAAAATGTTAATTTTTTGGTTAAAGATTTCACTGTTTCATTGAAAATTTGCTTTTCTGGGGTTAAAAATTCAACTGTTTGGTTAACAAAGAACTTTTTTTGTTAAAAATTCATCTTTCCTGGTTAAAAATACAACGACTTTTAAATTTATTTTTCGTTTGAAAATTCGAACATTTGGTTGAAAAAAGATTTTTTGCTATACAAAAACCTCCATAGAATTCACAATTTTTAATTTATCCAATTTTTTTATATTACTTTTCTACTCAATTTTTAATGCGAAATAACAAAATCTATAATCATAATTTAAAATATGTAAAACAAAGAGTAGAATTTTACATATTTCAAAAAGTGCTCATTACTTATTTTTCTTTAATCATTAAAAACTTTTGGAAATTATCTAAAAATAATAAACTATATAGAAAAGTCGAGTGCAAAATAACCCTAATGACAAAAAACCATTTTCCACTATACAAAAACCTCCGTAAATTGCAGTTTTCATTTGATCTATAATTCTTTTATAATACATTTTCATTCAATTTTTAATTTAGATTCTTGATAATTCGGGTAAATTTCAGTAGATATAAAACAAATTAAGATAATTCGCAATTTTACAAAATTGGAATTAAAACTTTTTTAAATTTGTTATCACTTCAAAAGAATGAGAAAATTACCTCTAAAAGTTTTTAAAGTATAAGTTAAAAATTTTCAATAGATTTCAAGAATTTTTTTTTTTAATTGACTCGGAATAAGTCCACAGTTTGAAGTGTTTATTATAATTTTTTTTTTCATAATACTAAAAACATAATTAATCATTTCTTGAATATGTCTCTAAAGTCTATGAATTTGAATAATAATTCAAACAAATTTTCATTTGATAGTTGATAATTGAATTTTTAACTAAAAAAGATCAGTTTTCGACCAAAAATAAAATATTTAAATTTTCACTTAACAAATTAATTTTTCAGACAAAAAATTTTTGAACTAAAATGATGAATCTTTTACTGAAATAGATGAATTTTTAACAAAAGAGTAACTTTTAACCAAGCAGTTTTTATCTTCAATAAAAAAGATGAAATTTCAACTAAAATGATGAATACTTAAATTTTCCACCAAAAAGATAAATTTTCAAACAATAAGATTAATTTTGAAACATAAAGAATAATTTTTTACAAAAAAATACGTCTTTTTAAGAAAATAGAAGAAATCTCACCTAAAAAAGACAAACTTTCAACGAAATAGTTGAATTTTCAGTTTAAAAAATTAATTTTCCAGAAAAAAAAAATTTAGCCAAAGTGATGAATTTTCAACTAAAATGATGAACCATTGACTGGAATAGTTGAACTTTCAACTAAAAATTATAAATTTCCAACCTAAAATTGAATGGTTAAATTTGGTATTATGTTAAACTAAAGAGATAAATTTTTAATCAAAATGATGAATCTTGAACAAAAAAAAAGATAATTTTTAACAAAAGAGTTTAGCTTTTCAATGATTAAATTTGTATTCCAAAAAGATGAATTCTGAACGAAAAATGTAGTATTTGATATTAAAAAAAAAAATTAATTTTTAATCAGAAACAGTAGAATTTAAAAAAAAAAATACTTTTCAACATGAGTTGGATGTACGTAATTTTTGCAAATTCGCAAAAACTTTCTCCTGAAGATTATATTTTTAGTTATAAATTTTATTATTTGTTTGAAAATTTAACAATTTTCTTAAGAAGGCATCAATTTTTTTGCAAATTCAACTGTTTTTTTTAAATTTGTCTTTTTGGGTTAAAAATTCTACTCTTTTCGTATAATATTAACCTTTTGTTTAAAATCCATATTTTTTTGCTGATAAGCCAACTGAAATCTTTTTTGGATGAAAAATATCTTTTCTGAAAGTTTGTCTTTTTAATTAAAAAATTCATCTTTTTCAGAAGAAAGATTGCATCTTTCTTGGACAAAAATGCAACTGTTTTGTTGAAATTCAAATATTTCCTAGAAAATTTAACTTTTGTTTAGAATTTGTATTTTTCTGTATTTTTCTCTTTTTTTTTTTGAAAATTTGTATTTTTGATTTAAAAATTCACCTTTTTTAGTAAAAATTTCACCTTTTTTACTTTTTGGTTAAAAATTCGACTATTTAGCAGAAAATTAACTTATAGTTTACAATTCTTATTTTGGTGTTGGAAAGTCAACTGAAATCTTCTTTGTATGAAAATTCAACTATTTTTTAAAGTTTTTTTTTAATTCATCAGTTTTAAAAGAAATATTTCATCTTTCTTGACTGAAAATGCAACTGTTCGGTTGAAAATTCAACTCTTTTTTGAAAATTTGTTTTCCTGATTTAAAAATTCAACTATTTAACTATTTTGTTTAAAATTTATTTTTTGATTAAATTTAATATTTTGGTGTTGAAAAGAGAACTGAAATCTTTTCTGGATGAAAATTCAGCTATTTCTTTGAAAATCTTTTTTTTTTTTTTAATTAAAAATTCATCTGTTTTAAGAGAAATTTCATCTTTCTTGGATAAAGATGCAACTGTTTGGTTTAAAATAAAACTATTTTGTTAAAAAGTCATACTTTTGGTTGAAAATTCAACTGTTTTGTTGAATATTTAACTATTCCGTAGAAAATTTACTTTTTGTTTAAAAGTCATATTTTTGTGTTAAAAAATGAACTGAAAGCTTTTGTGGTTGAAAGTTAAAAAAAAGTGTCCTTTTTTATTAAAAACTCATCTGTTTTAGTACAAATTTCATCTTTCTTTGATAAAAATTTAACTATTTGGTTAGACAATTCAACTATTTCGTTGAAAATTCATTCCTTTTAGTTGAAAGAATTCGTCTTTTTGGATGAAAAATTCAATTTTGTTTGTAGAAACTTATTTCTTGGTTGAAAATTCATATTTTTATCGTGAAAAGTCAGCTAAAATCTTTTTCAACATAAAATTGAACTATTTTTTTTAAATTTATCTATTTGATTTATAAATTCATCTCTTTGGTTGAAAGTTTAACTACTTTGTTGTAAATTAATCTTTTTCAATTGAAAATTCAACTACTTGGGTAAAAGTTAAACTACATTGTTGAAAATTTATTTTTTTCATTGAAGGCTCATGTCTTTGGTTAAAAATTTAACTGTTTAGTGAAAAAGTCTTTTTTTTTAAATTTAAAATTAATTTTTTAACTGAAAATGTATCTTTTCAATTTTTTCAAAATTGATCTTTTTTAGTTGGAAATTTTAGTGCATCCATTATCCAAAGTTAGAAATATTCAAATCTGGGCACATATAAAATTTAAATTATTCAAATATAGGTGCATCCAAATTTAGAAATGTTCAAGGTGGGGTGCATCTAAAGTTAGAAGTATTCCAATTTGGGTACATTCATTATCCAACGTTAAAAGTATTCAAATTTGGGTGCATTTAAGGTTAGAAATGTTCAGATTGTGGTGCAC
>CAKNYM010049448.1:106203-119568 GCA_932195095.1 Andricus curvator
CCCCCCCCCCCCCCCCCCCCCCCCCCCCCCCCCCCCCCCCCCCCCCAGTGGAAGTATGTTTCTTGATGATAAATTTTAAGAATATCTTTTCTTTCTTGGTTTTTAAGAAATTTCCCCTTCTTCTCGATTTTTCCTTAAAATTTTTTGCTTTGTTAAAAATTCTACAATTTGGTTGAAATTTTAATTATTTTGTTGCAAATGCAACTACTTTGTTGAAAACTAATCTTTTTGGTCCAAAATTCAACAAACTGGTTGAAAGTTAAACTTCTTTCTTAGAAATTTGTCTTTTTGGTTGAAGATTCATCTCTTTGGTTAAAAATTTAACGATTTCGTTAAAAATTCGTTTCTTTTTGGTGAAAAAATAACTTTTTTGAAACTGAAAATTGAATTATCACATTTGTAGTTGAAAATTTATCTTTACTAGTTCAAAAATTCAACTATAAATAAACATTTATTCTTTTTAGTTGAAAATTTATGTATTCTGTTCGAATTTCGTGTTTCTTGTAGAAACATAATCTTCTTACTTAAAAATTCGTTGAAAATTCATCTCTTCGGTTCGAAATTTAAATTTTTTTTCGAAAATTCGTATTTTTAGATTTCATTAAACTGGTTTTGATTCGAATTGAAATCTTTTTTAGTTGAAAGTGGAATTACTTTATTAAAAATCTATTTTTTGTGAAGATTCATCATTTTAGTTGAAAATTAATTTTTAGAGTTGAAAATTTAACCAATTTTTTAAAACTGAAAATAAAAATACTCTATTTTTGCTTGAAAATTAATATTTTAAATTGAAAATTGATCTTTTCTACCTGAAAATTCAACTATTTGGTTGAAAAGTGAATGAACTATTTTGCTGAAAATTCGTCTTCTTTGGCTGAATTTAACAGCTTTTATTTTAAATTAAAATAGCTTTGGCTGGAAATATCAAGTGTTAAAGGTTTTGTCGAGAATTCATCTTTACGGTTCGAAAATTGAACAATTTGGTAGAATATTAAATTATATCGTTGAAAATTTATCTTTTTAATTCAAAAATCAATTATTTAGATAGAAAAAGCGACTATTTGGTTGAAAATTTAACTATTTATTAAAAAAATTGACTACTTGGTATAAAATTAACTGTTTTGTGGAAAATCCATCAATTTTGTTGAAAATTAATATTTTTAGGTAGAAAAAAATAATCTTCTTTTTTGAAAATTCATCTTTTTGGTAAAAAATTCAACTATTTTGTTAAGAATTAAACTATTTATTTTAAAAATTAACTACTTGATATAAAATTAACTTTTTTGTTGAAAATTCATAGTATTGGGTGGAAAATTCAACTGTTTTGTGGAAAATTAATTTATTTCTTTGAAAGTTCGTCTTTTTGAGTAGAAAATTAATCTTAATTTTTGAAAATTCATCTTTTTGGCTATAGACTCAACTATTTTGTTAAAAATTTGTCTTTTTTAGTTCAATTTAACTGAGAGAAAATTAGTTCGTTTTTTTTGTCAAAAATTAATTTTTTTAAACTGAAAACATAATTAATCTATTATTGGTTGAAAACTTATCTTTTTAAGTTGAAAATTCCACTATTTGGTTAAAAATTTGACTATTTTGGTAGAAAATTTAACTATTTCGTTGAAAATTAAACTATTCTGGTAAACTATTTTGGTAAAAAATTCATGTATTTTGTCTTTTAGTCTTTTTGGGTAGAAAACTAATCTTCTTTTTTGAAAATTTATCTTTTTGGCTTTGGATTTAACTATTTTGTTACACATTCGTCTTTTTCAGTGCAATTTGACTGATGTAAAATTATTTCTTTTCTTTGAAAATTAATTTTTTTTAATTGAAAACATAATTAATCTATTTTTGGTTGAAAAATTCTATTTTTGAGTTGTAAATTTAACTATTTGGTTAAAAATTTGACTATTTTGGTAGAAAATTTAACTATTTGGTTGAAAATTAAACTATTCATCTAAAAAATTAACTACTTGTTAGCAAACTAATTTTTTTGTTAAAAAAAGTCGGGTGGAAAATTCAACTGTTTTGGGAAAAATTCATATTTCTTTTTTAAAATTCGTCCTTTGAGCAGAAAATTAATCTTCTTTTTTGAAAAATCCTCATTTTGTTTGAGGATTCAACTATTTTGTTGAAAATTCGTGTTTTTTAGTCGAATTTAACCTGTTGAAAATTGTCTCTTTTTTTGTTGAAAATTAATTTTTCAAACTGAAAATGTAACTTCTATTTTTGGTTGAATACTTATGTTTTTTTTTCGAAAATTCAACTATTTGGTTGAAAATCCATCTCTCTTGATTAAAAATTAATTTATTATCAAAAATTCATCTTTTTAGGTTTAAAATTGAATTATTTTGTTTAGCCATCTTTTTTGTTCAAAAATTTAATTTATTGAAAATTATGATTATGAATCTAAAAGTTTTGTTAACTTATTTTGAAAATTTAAATATGAATTATTAAATTAAAAATTTTAATAATAATTTTAAGTTAGAGATTAGACTTTTAATTAATTATTTTTAAAAGAATAATGAACAGGTAAATATTCATATTTGCTTAGTGTATTATTTCAATATTCAAATTTATTTATATAATAAATCAAAATTGTATTTACTAATTAAGTTATTGTTTTCAATTAAATTAAATTTACATTTTAATAACATTATGAAAAATTAAAATTTTGGGCCGAGGGAGTAAAAAATATCCCAAAATTTCTGAAGTTTATGGATGACCCCTTATGAGTATTGTACTGCAAGTATTCTAACTGTGGTCCCGTGTTTTGAGATCAAAATTTTATATCGTGAATTTTGAAAATAAGTCCCAAAAAAAATCAAATTGAGTGATTACGTGTTATTCGAGGTTCAATTAATCAATAAAAAAGGAGAGTAAACAACCTGTAGCGCGAGTTCTAGGTCCTTGCACCGAGCGTCGATGCACCCGTGCATTTTGGGACCGGTGTGCTTCGTTCTCGGCATATGGGCCTGAGGCCCCGAGGATGGTGCATCGACCAAGACGATGCATGGTGGCGGCACGGCGAATCGTAAAGGACCGCGGCACGCGAAAAGAAAGAAAAGGAGGCTCTCATCGTAAGGCCCAAATTTCAAGGGGGACTGAGAGAGACGGATCGATCGCTCGTGAGAGAGGGAGAAAGAACCAGATAGGGCTTCGTTGAATAAGATTCTCGATGCCTTCACACATATATTTTTACACATACTCATTCACACACGTCCAACTTCACACACATCCACCTGCACACACATTCAACTGCACACACATCCACCTGCACACACATCTACCTGCACACACATTTACCTGCACACACATCTACCGGAACACACATCTACCTGCACACACACCCACCTTTACACACATCCATTCACATACATCCACCCACACGACTTTGGGTCACACAGAGAACTTCTGCGCGACTTATCTTTTCTAAGGGGCCCCGAACAAAGAGCAATAGTACCTGCTTTCATAAAACTATTCTTCTCTTGGGTAACATTTTTTAATTTCAACTTTTTGTCATGTGCGTCGTAGAATTGAGTCCTGACCTGCGCGGCCAAAATTGATACTTGCAAGGTATAAGGCCCAAAATCGAGTCTTGGATTATGAGAGCACAAAGTTTGATTTTTAGAATGTGAAAAATTAATTTAAATCTTTTTTTAAAAAAAGCTCTGTTTCCCAAAATTTGGTTGAAGATTTTACAGAAAATCTTATATGATTTGAAAACGTGATTTGCAGAAGTTTTATTATCGATGCGAGGAAATTCCAGTAAATTCGATATGAATGACTACATTTTTTTCATTTAATTACAATTCTTCAAAATTAGCAGATCATTTTTCTTATTGACAAAATATGTCTTACCGCGTGTGGAATTATTTGACATCATTCTTTTGATATTTTTTTAACATACAAAAAAAATAAAAAATATTTTTTTAAAGTTATTTCCGGATGAGCTATATATCTTTTGTGTTAGAGTATCAATCTTATTGGTGACCAATTCACTTTTTTGGTTGAAAATTCATTCCTCTGATTGAAAATTAGTTTGTTTTTTTTGTTCAAAATTAATTATTTTAACTGAAAATTTGACTATTCCATTTTCTGTCGAAAATTGATCTTTTTTAATATAAATATTAGGTTGAAAATTCATGCATTTTCTTAAAATTAATCTTTTTTGGTCGAAAATTCATTTTTTTGGTTGAAAATTCATTTCTTTCATTGAAAATTAATTTTTTTATTGAAAATTAATTTTTTCAACTGAAAATTTACCTATTCAATTGTCTGTCCAGAAATGATGAATTTTCAAAAAAATATATTTATTTTCAACCAAATAGTTGAATTTTCAACCAAAATTATGCATTTTAGAACAAGAAAATTAGAATTCTACAAAAAAATGAATCTTAAATAAATTAGTTGAATAGTTAAACAAAGAAATTAATTTTTAACAGAAAAGACGAATTTTTAACAAAATACATGAACTTTCAACAAAATAGTTGAACTTTTAACTGAAAAGGATGAATTTTAAACCAAAAATGGAATAGTTAGATTCTTAGTTAAAAAAACTAATTTAAAGAAAATTAACTTTCTGTTTAAAAAATTAATTTTTAGGAAAAGAAAAAGACGGATTTTCAACAAAATAGTTAAAGTTTCAACCAAAGAAATAAATTTTCAACTAAAAAGATTAAATTTTTAGCAACAAGAACTTATTTTCAACAAAATACAACAATTTCTAACTAAATAGTTGAATTTTCAACTAAAAAGGTAAATTCAAAAATTTAAATTAAATAGTTCAATTTTGAGTTGAAAAAATTCATCTTCGACAAAAAAACGAATTTCCAACAAAAAGTTAAATTTTCATAGAAAACGTTAAATTTGGATCTGAGAAGATGATTTTCTAAAAAAAAAAAGTAAATAAAATACTTAAATTTTCAAAAAAAAAAGGAATTTTAAACAAAATAGTTACATTTTTATTTTTTTAAAAAGTAAATTTTCAATCAGAAATGGACTACGTATATTTTCATCTGAAAAAATTAATTTGCAACAAAAAAAAAAAAGCGGATTTTTAACAAAATAGTTAAAGAGTTAACCTAAAAAATAAATTTTTAACCATAAAGATTGAATTTTCAGTAAAAAGATTTCAGTTTCAACCAAAAAAAAAAAACCAATTTTTAACCAAAATGTTTAATTTTTCATATGAAAAGATGAATTTTGAACTGAACAATTTTTCTAAAAAAAAAAGCAAATTTCCAATAAAACACGTCAATTTTTACAAAAAAAAAAAAAGGATTTTCAACAAAATACCTTATTTCTACCAAAAAGTTGAATTTTCAACTAAAAAAGGAAACTTTAAAACCAAAAATGTAATAGTTCAATTTTCAGTTGAAAAAATTAATTTCGAACCAAAGAACAGGAATTTTCAACAAAATAGTTCAATTTTCATCTAAAAAAGAGTAACTTTTCAATCAGGAATGGATTAATTAAATTTTCAGTTAGAAGAAATTAATTTTCAACAAAAGAGAAAAGCGGATTTTCAAAAAAATAGATAAAGAGTTAACCAAAGAATAAAATTTTTAACCAAAAAGATTAAATTTTTATCAGAAAGATCTAATTTTTAACAAAATACATCAATTTCCAAATAAATGGTTGAGTTTTTAATTAAAAAGGTAAATTTTAAATCTTAAATTTGGGTAGTTAGATTTTCAGTTGAAAGAATTCATCTACGACCAAAAAAAATCGAATTTTCAACAAAATAGTTGAATTTTCATATAAAAAGATGAATTTTGAACTAAGAAGATAATTTTATGAAAAAAACAACAAATTTTGATTAAAATACTTAAATTTTTAACAAAAAAAAAGGAATTTCAAAAAAATACATTATTTCACCCAAAAAGTTGAATTTTCAACTAAAAAAAGAAAGCTTTAAACCAAAAATGTATTAGTTCAATTTTCAGTTGAAAAAATTAATTTCGAACCAAGAAAAGGAATTTTCAACAAAATAGTTCAATTTTCATCTAAAAAAAAAAAAAAAATTTCAATCAGGAATCGACTAATTAAATTTTCAGTTAAAAGAAATTCATTTTCAACAAAAGAAAAAAGCGGACTTTCAAGAAAATAGTTAAAGAGTTAACCAAAGAATTAAATTTTTAACCAAAAAGATTAAATTTTTATCAGAAATATCTAATTTTCAACAAAATACATAAATTACCAAATAAATGGTTGAATTTTTAAGTAAAAAGGTAAAGTTTAAACCTAAAATTTGGGTAGTTAAATTTTCAGTTGAGAAAATTCATCTAGAACAAAAAAAAAACGAATTTTCAACAAAATAGTTGAATTTTCTTATAAAAAGATGAAGTTTTAACTAAGAAGATAATTTTCTACAAAAAAAAACAACAAATTTTGATTAAAATACTTAAATTTTTAACAAAAAAAAAGGATTTTCAACAAAATACATTATTTCTACCAAAAAGTTGAATTTTTAACTAAAAAAAGAAAGCTTTAAACCAAAAATGTATTAGTTCAATTTTCAGTTGAAAAAATTAATTTCGAACCAAAGAAAAGGAATTTTCAACAAATTAGTTAAATTTTCATCTAAAAAAAAATTAATTATCAACTAAGAAGATAATTCTCTACCAAAAAGATGAATTTTAAATAAAATACATTAATTTCCAACCAAAAAGTTAAATTTTCAACTAAAAAAAGTAAATTTTCAATCAGAAATGGACTAATTAAATTTTTATTACAAAAAAGATAACTTAAAAAAAACGATTTTTTAACGAAATATTTCAGATAACCGAAGGAATGAATTCTGTACAAAAAAATACGAATTCCCAAGAAAATACACAAAGTTTCAACCAAATAACTCTATCGGACAAGTTGATTGAAATCTTAAAAACCCAACGTTTCGGAAATACACCATTTCGATCATCAGGGGACCAATTTATATAAATAAAGAAAAAATGTAATAATAATTTTACTAATATATTAATATGAACAATTAAAAAAGAAAGTGTAAATAACCCACTTACGAAATAGTTACGAAAGTCCCAAATATCTTTTTTGGAATATAGTTCAATAATTGAGATCAATTTAAAAAGTCAGTAATAAATTTAAAAATATATATCAACAGATGTCGATTAAAATATAATGTATGAAATTTCTGTAAAAAAAAGAAAATTTGATTAGCAAATAATATCATAATAAAGATAGAGGTTAAGTTCAAAAAAATAAAGAATTATAGTTACCATATTTCAATTCAAAAAATTTGTCTGGTGAATAAAATTAAAATAATTTATAACAGACTGTTAAAAAAATAAAATTTTTTAATTAAAAAGAATATTTTTATTATTATGAGAGCAGGATGGAAAGGCATCCTGCTCCCATAAAGATAACTCCAAAAGTGACTGTCAAGGAAAATCAACTAACCTAACATACAGTAGAATTGAAGAAAAAGGCGCCAAAATTTGAAAAGTGATATAACAGCTGAAGTGTTAAAGACGGTTATTTAAGAAGTAGAAACATGCAAGATAAGTTAATTTTTTGTATTCGATATTGTTAGGAATTTGTTATAAATTTTATGAAAATAATTCTAGAATAGAATTGTAATATTCATTAAGATGGTCAAGATCAGTGATTTTGAGACAGTTATCCACTTCTTTTTTAATAAAAACCATTTTCTGTTTTTGTTATTAGGTTCTTTTAAACTATTATCAATTTGTTTATCAATAATATTCAGTGGAAAGTTATTCAGGAAAAGATAATGTTTTACTATTTTTAAGTTATCATTATGAAATTATCCGAAAGTAGAATAGCTGAATCAACTAAGTTCTTCAAATAATATCTATTTTTTGTTGGCATTATTATTTTCTATTCCATGTGTAAATTGTAATCTTTCATGAATTGAGTTAAAAGTTTTGATAGTAATTTCAAATTTGTCTTCAGGAATAATTAAAAATGTATCATCTACATAACGAAAGTAGGAATGGATTTGAAAATCTAGTTTATTGAAAATCTCGGATTCTAAATCTTGCATTACCATGTCGGCTAAATTATTGGAAATAGGAGAACCCATATTAAAACTTAAATTAACATCCAATATTATAAACAATTATTATTTTATTTTCATTTGTTCCTAAGGGCCCTCGAAACTTGAAATATTTTCTGAAAGCTCCAGCATTTTAAATTTACAATCCTAAAAGGCTAATTTAAATTTAAAAAAGTTTTACGCCACTGGCCATCGAACTCGGTGTGGGAACTGGGAACTCGAAAAGTTGCTCCTGGCAGAAGACGATAGTCTTCTGTGCGTAGGGTCGGGGCCAGTGATTGCTGGGTTTGGGGCCCAGGGGGTGTGGAAGGGGTAGGACGTACGTACAGCCAGAAGTGGAGGATGATGAACACGCTCGCGCGTGGTACAGCCGCCAGGGAAAAAGAAAAAAAAGAGAAAGGACTCGTGAGCGAACAGAGAAGGATCGGGATGAGCGAAAAGAAGAGAAAACGTTCGCAAGAGAAGGAGGCTCAGCGCGCGTCTGTCGCGTGGCCAGATCGCGTCCGCGCATGCGCTTCTTTCGCTTTTTAATCGCTTCGACTCTCACGAGTATCGTTATATTAACATCTTTTCTCTCGCTTTAATATCAATTTAGCAATATTTCTTAATTAATTTTTGATCTTGAATAAAAAATTTCTTTTTATTAGAGAAGATTTCGATTTTTAGACTAGGCGTCATCCACAAATGGTGAGACGAATCTGTTAGATTAAAAATTGAATAAAGGTAAAAAAATTAATTTTCTATCAAAAAAAATTTACTTTCAACTGAAGTGATGGATTTGCAAACTAGGAGATTAAATTTTCATCAAAAAGGAAACGAATTTTCAACCAAGATTTAGTTTCTACAGAAAAATGAATCTTCAACCAAAAATGGAATAATTAAATTTTCCACTTTAAAAAGTTAGTTTTTAACAACAAAAAACATATTGTCAACTAAAGAAATTTATTTTTAACCAAAAGGATGAATTTTCAACGAATAAGATTTATTTTATATTAAAAAATACGATTTTGCAACAAAGTGTATGAATTTTCAACAAAATACATTCATTTTCAACCAAATTGTTGAATTTTTGACTAGAAAAGTTAAATTTCAAACCAAGAATGGATTAATTAAATTTTTTGTGGAAAAAATTAATTTCTAACCAAAAAGAACTAATTTCCAACAAAATAGTGAAATTTTCAACAGAATAATTGAATTTTCAACGAAAAAGATTAATTTTCAACCAAAAATGGAATAGTTATATTTTCAGGTAAAAAATGTATTCTCAACCAAGAAGGTTAATTTTCTACAAATATATACAGTTCAAACCGAATAGTTTGATTTTCAACTAAAAAATGTTAATTTTCAACAAAAAATGGAATAATTATATTTTCCGTTGAAAAAAAAGTAGTTTTCAATCAAAGCAGAAAACGAATTTTTAACTAAAAAAAGTAAATTTTTAATACAAAAGAATATTTATATTTTCAGTTAACAAAATTAGCTCTTAACAAAAAAAAAGATTTTTCAACAAAATAGTTGAATTTTCAACCAAAAAAAAAGAATAGTCAATTTTCTTCTTTTCTAACAAAAATGTAATTAGCTATACATTTTTAGCTAAAAAAATCATTTTCATCAATAAAAAAAAATCAGCAATATAGTTAAATTTTTAAGCAAAGAAATAAATGTTGTCTAAAATAATGAATCCCTAACACAAAAAAATGGATTTTTAACCTAATAGTTGAATTTTCAACCAAGAATATTAAATATCTATAAAAAAGATAGATTTTCGACAAAAAATGGAATAGTTGAATTATCAGTTAGAAAAATTAATTTTCAAGTTAAAAAAACTAATTTTCAAACAAAGAAATGAATTTTCAAGCAAAAAGATTGATTCTCAATAAAAAACAATTATTTTTAACAAAATACATAAATTTTCAACCAAATAGCTGAATTTTCAAATGAAGATAAATTTTAAACCAAACATGAAATAGTTAAATTTGCAGTTAAAAAGAAATATTTTTCAGTTTAAAAAATTCATTTTCAATATAAAGAACGAGTTTTCAATCAAATAGTCAAAGTAAGCAAAGAAATTAATTTTTAAATAAAATAATAAATCTTCAAAAAAAAAAAAGAATTGTTAAACCAATTCAACTATTTGGTTGAATAGTGAACTCTGTTTTTTAAAATTCAATTATTTGATAGAAAATTGATCTTTTTGGTTAAAAAATTAAATACTTAATAGAAAAATTGAAATGTGTTAAAAATTAATTTTTTGGTAGAAAATACACTTTACTTTAATTTCTGTAAAAAATTAATCTTTTTGGTCAAAAATCATCTTTTTGGTTAAAAATTCCACTTTTTGGTTGAATGTTAAACTTTTTTTTTTTTGAAATTCATTTTATTTTTTAAAATTCATTATTTTTATCGAAAACTCATCTTTTATTTGAAAATTCAATTATTTGGTAGAAAATTTATCTTTTTTAGTTTAAAAATTAAACCATTTAGTTTAAAATTGACATATTCTGTTAAAAAATTGGTCTTTTTTGGTAGAAAATTAGTCTCCTTGATTGTAAATTTAATTATTTGCCAAAAATTTAAAGATTTTGTTGAGAATTCGTCTTTTTCAGTAAAACATCATTTTTTTGTTGAAAATTCATAATTTGAGTGGAAAAAAGCATTTGCTTAGTTAAAAATTTAACTATTTTGTCGAAAATTCGTTGTTTTTTTGGGGGTTAAGGATTAATTTTTTTAGGTTTAAAATTCAATTCCTTGGTTGAAAGCTATATATTTTCTTGAAAATTAATTTTGTTGTTGAAAATTCAACTCCTTGGTTAAAAGTTGAACTATATGCACTTTCTTGAAAAATAATTTTTTTGTTGAATTTTCATAATTTTAGTTAAAAATACATCTCTTTAGTTGAAAATTGAATTACTTTGTTGGAAGTTTGCTTTTTTGGTTAAAAATTAATTTTTTCAACTAAAAATTCAGCTATTTGTTTAAAAATTCCACTGCATGGTTGTAAATTCAACTATATGGTAGAAAATTGATTTTTTTTTGGTTGAAAAATCTTTTTTTTTAGTTTTGTTTAAAATGAATTTTTAAATTAAAAATTTAGCTATTTGGCTGAAAGTTCAACTGTTTGTTGAAAATTCAATTATTTGGTAGAAAATTTATTTTATTTTTCATTGAAAATTTACCTTTTTCAGTTAAAAATTCATCTATTTGCTTGCAAATTGATGTATTTGATTGAAAATTCATCTTTTTTTGTAAAAAATTCATTTTTTTGTTCAAAAAATCATTTTTTGTTTGAAAATTCCACCATTTAATTGAATTTTTAACTCTTTTTTAAAAAAGTTATTTTTATTTTTTGAGATTCGTTATTTTAGGCGAAAACTCATCTCTTATCTGAAAATTAATTTATTTAGTAAAAAAATTCATTCCATTTTTGGTTGAAAATTGATCTTTTTTGTTTAAAAACTGAATTATTTAGTTAAAAATTAATGTATTTCTGTTAAAAATTCGTTTGTTTTTTGCAGAAAATTAATCTCCTTGGTTTATTCAATATAATTTTAGTTAAAAATGCATCTCTTTCGATGAAAAAAGAATTGTTTGGTTTAAAATTCGCTTTTTTGGTTTAAAATTAATTTATTTAACTGATAATTTAGCTATTTGGTTGAAAATCCAACTGTTTGGTTGAAAATTCATTTAATTTTGACTGACAATTTATCAATTTTAGTTAGAAAATTGTCTTGGTTGAAAATTTAAATATTTCTTTGAAAATTCGTTTTTTGGTTGAAAACTATTTTTTTAAACTGAAAATTTAACTGCTTCGTCGAAAATTCAATTATTTGCCAAAAAATTCATTCCATTTTTGATTGAGAGTTTATCTTTCTCAGTTAAAAGCTTAACGATTTTGTTGGAAATTCTGTATTTTATTGAAAATTCGTCTTGTTTTGTAAAAAATGTTCTTGGTCAAAAAATTTTTTTTTGGTTCAAAATTCGACTATTTGGTTAAACGTTGAACCCTGTTTTGCAAATTCATTTTCTTTAAAAAATTAATTATTCTAGTTCAAAAATCATCTCTCATTGGGTTGAAAGTTGATCTATTTTGTTGAAAATTCGTTTCTTTTTTGGTTAAAAATTTATTTGTTGAACCGCAAATCCTTCCTCACGTAATTAATAAACGTACCCAAATTGATACCGAAAACCTGATAAATTTGTAAGGTAGTAGAGGTCTTTTCAAGATGTAATTGGCAGGAAGGAAAATTTTTTTCTCGACAATATAAATCACGAAAAAGTGGGATAAAAGTGTAAAAATACTGTAAGGTTCGAGGCAAGTGCCAATTAGACTTGTTACATAAAATATAAATTTTAAAATTAAGAGATGAAATGGGTCACTTTTTTGAAGTTGAGGGAATTGAGAAGGCGCCATTTCCGCTGGATAAGTAGCTCTTGAGAATTTGGTCGATCATCGTTGTACCGGTAAATAAAAATTGGTTTTTGCATCTCGGTATAGTAACTGGAATGGACCAACACCCGGGAAGAGAAAAAAGTGGAACGAGCATATGAGCACCGGTGTCGATGTAAATATGAGTGCTCAGGTACTTGTAAGTTGCAACGGTATCCAGAGTACTATAGCCTACCTTTACCTGCCTTGGCCTCACATTACACTTCTTACGAGCACCTACTTTCCCTGCTCGGAACTTTTTGCCAAAGATGCTCCTCAACCAGGAAAAAGGCGCCAAGTGAGCTAATTCATTCCTTATTTTTTCATTTTTTTATTAATACAGTACTTTTAGAGGAGAAAAATAATGATTGGGGGAAGAGGTCTGCTCTAACCCACGGCCCTAACCCACGCTCCTAACCCACGCTCCTAACCCATGCTCCTAACCCACTCACCTAACCCACGTACCTAACGTCACAAAGTGCCACCTAGATTAGAGGTCGCAACAATTTTTGAACACGTGTCACTTTTCTGATAAAAAAATAAAATTTAAATCCGCGAATATGCATTAAAGACTATTAGTCCAGGGAATGAAGGATTTTTTCACCAAAAAATTTTAGAATGAAAACGAGGTATGCCATCATGTAGTGTTGATGCCTGGGATGAAGGCCTATATGTTTGCAGGCAAAAATATATTTTCATAAGGAATTGCGCAATGTTCAAAGTTGGCGAAATCATGTTTTTAGGAGATTGCAATCAAGGTATTGATTTGCGAAAAAAAAAGTTTAATTATAAATTGAAGGTCTTAAAAAGATCTTTAATTTGGTATATCGCACATTAAAATTTTTCAATTTGTTCCTTCACAAAGTAATAAAAACCGGCAAAAATGGCCGTTTTGCAAAATCTA
>CAKNYM010049449.1:38841-90905 GCA_932195095.1 Andricus curvator
AAACTTATCAAGTTTAAGAACTATAATCTTACAAGTATAAGGAATGACGTCGACATTCTACTTGTAGGGATTGTGAAGAAAATTATCTCGTCTCTCCGTAGCTTAGTGGTCAAGAGCATCGGACCGGAAATCTGAATGACGTTTTGTTCGAATCCCACCGGAGCTAGACAGAATTTTTTTCACAATTTAAGTATCAATATTTTAAAAATATTGAAACGACCAGTAGACTAAAAAAAATTTTAACATCATAATTATTCAACTATAATTTTTATTCAATCATTGAAATAATTTTTATTGTACATTTAAGAAAAATTACTATCATTTCTGAAAATGTAATATATTAGTAACCTTCGATACTAATTTCAGAAAAAAAACATACTCACATATCATTTTGAAAATTGAATGCAGACACTCGTTTCACAACATTAGAATCATTTGAAAAATAATGTAATTAGTGGTATTCCAAATTTGAATAAACTTTTATTATGCAAATTATATCCAGTATTCAATTACATGACCTGAAAGTAAATGATCAATTTATGTTTCTGAATTTAAAACGATTCAAATTTAATCTTTATGTAATTCAATATTGTGGTAAAAATTAATCAGCTAATAATTAATTAAACAGTTCACAACATAGAAACTCTCAAACTATTATTTTCATCGAAATAATCAAATTATTTTTACATTATATACTTTTTTTAATTTTAACTTTCATATCTGAATATTTTGATTTATTAATAAGCTTTTGAAAAAATTCCAGAAAATTAAAGTTCTAATAGAATCAATAATTAATCAATAATTTAAAAACATAAAAAGCATTACACAAATATTTTCATTTAAATATTCATTTAATTTTAAATTCATATTCTTAAAATTTTTGATTGCATCACTTACAATTTAAATTAATAATAACCTTTTATACATATTGTATAAAAAATAAAAATATATGTACATATAATTTTGAAAATTAAATTCAGACAATCATTTCAGACCATCGCAAGAATTTAAAAAAATTATATAATTATAATGAATATCAATATATATATCAATATCAATAGTCAATATTCAATAACATAACCTTGAAGTGAATAATCAATTTATGTTATCTAATTAAAATTCAATATTTATGTAATTCAATATTGTGAAAAACATTAATCAGCTAATAATTAATTAATCAGTTTATAACTTGGAAAGCATCAAATAATTATTTTTATTCAAACATTCAAATAATTGTTACTTCATATTGTTATGAAAATTTGAATTAATTTATTAATTATTGTTGTTCAAATGAATATAACCGTGAGGTGTACTTTAAAGTTCAAAGATTTGCCTACATATGAAAGCATATGTACATATAATTTTGAAAATTGAATTCAGATACTCATTTCGCAATCTCAGAAACAATTGGACATTTATGTAACTGGAATAGGGCTAATTTTATAATCTCAAAGTAAATAATCAATTTATGTCACTTAATTATAGAATATTAAATTTCAATCATTATGTAATTTCCAGAAAATTTAATTTTAAACAGAAATAGTTAATATTTAATTAATGATTTCAGAACATAGAAAGCATTTAATAATTATTTTCATTGAAATATTAGAATAACTTGTATTTAATATTTATCTGAAAATTTCGATTATTAATAACCTTTCAAAGTAAAACCAGAAAAAATTGAAATATATGCACATATAATTTTGAAATTGAATTCGGATACTCACTTCACAACATCACAAACATTTAAAAAAATTATATAATTGTAATGGAGATATTTTAAAGGAAAAATAAATTTTCATCATAACAATAGCAGCCAATATTAAATCAGATAACCTTAATTTAAGTAATCAATTTATGTGACTTAATTGAAAACAATTCGAATTAAATCTTTATGTAATTCACTTTTTTGAAGAAAAAAAAATGAATCAGTCGATAGTTATTAATAGTTAATCCATCAGTTCATAACATAAAAATCAACCCACAATATCAGTTGCATTGAAACATCAAAATAATTTTTATCTTATATTTTTCTAAAAATTTCAATTATTTATAATCTTTCTAACTAATTCCATAAAAACTTAAAACACATTTACGTATAATTTTGAAGATTGAATTTAGATAATTATCCCACAACATCCTAAACATTTTGAAAATTATGAAATTGGAATAGAGGTATTTTAAATATGAATAAACTTTTATTATAAAAATCATATTCAATATTCTATTACATAACGATTCCTTTCATACCACAATCTTACACAAGATGGAGGTTACCTTTTTTCATATGAAGGATTTGAACATTTATTCCTGAAAATTTAATTTGTTTATGAAATAGAATCAGTTAATATATAATTAATTAGTTCACAACATAAAAAGCATCAAACAATTATTCTCACTGAAACATTCAAAATAGATTTTTTCATTTGAAATTGCATTTCTATACATTTAATTTATTAATGTCTTTTGAAACTAATTCCAGAAAAATTCAAAATATATGTATATGTATATTAATTAATCATTTAACAACATAAAAAGCAATAAACAGTTCTTTTAATGAAAACATTCGAATAATTTTTACTTTATATTTTTCTGAAAATTTGAATTAATAATAACCTTTTAAACTGATTCCATAGAAAAGTAAAAAATATGTACATATAATATTGAAAGCAGAATTCAGATACTTATTTCACAACATCAAAAAATTTACAAAAATTATACAATTGGAATAGAGGTATTTTAAACATAAATAATGTTTTATTATAAAAATTATAGTCAATATACAATTACACGACCTTCAATTAAATAATCAATTTATTTAGAGGGTTAGGTTTGAAAGCAGCTTTAAGCTATACCTCGCCCTTTGGGTTCTTATATTAACTCTGACTGCCATGTACATATATCCTTCTTGTTACGAACTCAATAAAGATTTATTATTATTATTATTATCTACTTAATTTAAACAAATTAAAATTTAATCTTTATGTAATTTAATATTGAAAAAAAATTAATCAGCTAATGATTAATTAATCTGTTGACAACATAAAAAGCATTCAACTATAATTTTAATTCAGGCATTCAAACAATTTTTACTTTACATTTTTTTTAAATTTTCAGTTTCATTTCTGAAAATCTGATTCATTAGTAACCTTTTTCAGTAATTTGAGAACAAATTAAAACATATTTACATATAATTTTGAAAATTAAATTCAGCTAATCATTTCGCAACATCGCAAACATTGATAGAAATTACCTAATTGGAATAGAGGTATTTTAAATGTAAATAAACTTTTATTATAGAAATTATAGCTAATATTCAATTACATAACCTTAAAGTAAATAATAAATTTATGTACTTAATTGAAACAAATGAAAATCAATATTCATGTGATTTATTATTTTGAAAGAAATTATTCAGATAATAATTAATCAATCAATTTAAAAAATAAAAAGCATGAATAATTATGACTATCATTAAAACATTCAATTAATTTTTACTTGACATTTTCTTTAATTTGTACTTTCATTTTTAAAAATTCAATTTATTCGTAAGCTTTCATACTAATTTTAGAAAAAATAAAACATATTCACACATATATTTTTGAAAACTAAATTGAGATACTCATTTTACGAAATCAGGCACATTTGAAAAATGATTCAATTGTAATAAGGGTATTTCAAATATAAATAAACTTTTATTATACAAATTATATCCAATATTCAATTATATAACCTTCCAGTAAATAATCAATTTATGTCACACAATTTAGAAAAAACTAAATTTTAATCTTCATTTAATTTATTATCGTGAAAAAAATTAATCAGCTAATAATTAATTAATCATTTCACAAAATCAGAATCTATGAACTATAATTTTCATCAAAACATTCAAATAATTTTTACCAAATTTTTTTTTAAATTTTAACTCTCATTTATGATAATTTGATTTATCAATAACCTTTTAAACTGATTAAAAAAAATCTGCCCGCCTCGCGGGCACATTCTCATCGCGCGCATCGCGCGCGGCTCGCTTCGCTTGCAAGTTTCAGCGCGCCTAGGGCGCGCACCTGTTGGATCTCGCGCTTCGCGCTCGATAATGTATTCACCTCGCGCTGCGCGCTCGGACACATTTGTCGTCTAGGTTTTCACACTTCGTGTGCTCGCTATTGCGCGCTTCGCGGGCTAATACTCTCTTAAAGCTTCATCGTTATGACCTGCTTTTGGTTTAATTATGTCAGTTTTACATAAAAAGAAGAACTAATTTACTTAAGGTTCTATCGACCTTAAGGAACACATTCTCATCACGAAACTCGCGCTTCGCGCTCGATATTTGGTTTGATCATCATGTGAACCTCGCGCTTCACGCTCGTTTTTGTTCATCGTATAATAGAAACCCAAAAGTTTGCAACGACCACATGTTATGTTCAATGTTCTTCAGATAAAAATGACTAAAGTTGTATTTGATTTAAAATGAAGAAGGTAATTCCTTTACTTCATCGTATATTTCCGTATCTTTATAATAAATCCTACAATCAGAAAGATTTTTTTCCAACTAACTGAAAAGGGGAGAAAAGAAGTATTTAAGTCGTTTTTGGAACATATATCTTGCTTTTTCATTCATAATTAAACCGACCCCTTGACTACCATGTGATTCCCTATCTACTCCTGACCATATTTCAAAACCGCCTTTCAACACCCCATTTTCTATGTTTCTACTTTCGCATCCCTTTTTCTTTGTCTCAGGTACACATCAAATATCTAGTTTCCTAGCATGCATAGTTTCTCGTAGTTCTCTTACTTTAAGATCATTCACTCGTGTAGCATTCCAAACACCCAGTCTCCATTCATCGACTGAAACTCAAACCTTACGTTTACCGTGTGTATGCATTTAGTCAATCAAAGCTTCAGTCCAGTCCGAGGCTACTTTATTGTTTGTATTGTTCATGTTTAGATTGTACACCCAACTACCACCTTTATGCGCGAAATTTGTTATGCGAGTCGAAATCATGTCCAAGTTAAGCAGTGATTCATCGTATAGTGGAGAGTCCAGTTCTAATGTCAGTCCCACCAAAACTTCTGTCAATTGGTTAATGTTTTATGCTGAGAAGGTCACCAGCCTTCAGCAGCTTTGTATTACATAGGAGTTCATATGTTTCCATCTGCGCATTCCCGGCCCACCTCTAAACGAGGAACCAATAACTCTTTTTTTTTTAAATAAATAATAAATAAATATATATATATATATATATATATATATATATATATATATATATTCATTTCGTCTATTTGGAGCATAGTTCTTGAAATATAAATGTAATAGTCGAATTTTTTCAGAGCAATTATTTTAGTAAACAAAGATCAAAACGCATTCTGAAATAAAAGTCAGATTTTCAGTCAGAATAAATTGTTTGAATTATTATGATATTTTATTGTTTTAATCGTTAGAAATAGTATTGAGAACATTAAAATAATGAAATATTGTGAAAAAACACACCTGAGATGAAAAAAAAGTAAATAAGCAAAGTTTTGATGAGAATGTGCCCGCTTATCGGGCCGATTTTTTCACTGTTAATGTTATTTTTTACTAATAAAACAAAAACTACACATCCTATCAAAAAGTGACCCATGGGAAATTTGTAGATCTTTTTTGAATGCACAATTTTAGTCCAGCCATCATTTGTCGTATCTTGCATAGTTTGATCGTAAAATTGATTTTTTGGATTTTTCATTATTTCTTGTGCAATAAAAATGTGAATTTTCGATTTTTCAAGAAAATTCAAAAAGTTATTATGATAATCTTGTAGGGCGTGCAAAAATAAACACTTTTCTTGTCGTGACTTTTTTTCGTATCGTGCGTTGTTTGGCTGAAAATGTGAATTTTCGTTTTTTCTTTTGCATTTTAAAAATGCTGTAACTCGGAAAATTTTCATTTTATCGAAAAATGTCATAAGAATAAAATATTTGAATTTTCAATTACTATAAGCAGCCGTACATATAATTTCCAAATTTTGAAAAAAACGGTCCAAAAAATTTTCAAAATGCCCTCACTTTTTGAATTTTCATCCAAAATGGCTGGCTAACGAACTTGACCTTTAGTTTAGAAGACTAAAAGAGTATACCAAAGGCCAATCGAATCAGTCAATTCTTTCGAAATTATCGTGCTCACAGACAGACATACATACATACAGACAGAAAGACACATTCGTAAAAACCTGTTTTTTGGGTTCAGGGGGTCTCAAAACGTGGACATTTGACAAAAACTGGGGGGGTCAAATTTTACACAAATCTAATACCTTCTCTAGATGAGAATGTAAAAAATTGAAACGTATATGTACACATAACTTTGAAATTTTAATTCAGATACTCATTTCACAAGATGAAAAACATTTAAAAAATTATATAAGTTGAATACGGGTATTTCAAATATAAATAAACTTCTACTATATAAATGATAGCCAATATTCAATTACATAACTTAAAAATAAATAATCGATTTATGTCAATTAGTAGAGAAAAATTAAAGTTCAATCTTTATGTAATTTACTATTGTGAAAAAAATTAATCAGGTAATAATTAATTAATCAGTTTAAAAAATAAGAAGCATTCAACTATAAATTGTATTAAAACATTCAAATAATTCTTACTTTATTTAATTTTTTTTTAATTTGAACTTTCAGTTCTAAAAATTCAATTTATTAATAACCTTTCAAACTAATTCCAGAAAATGTAAGTTTTAATATGCAGAATAAATTGATAATTAATTAATCAGTTCACAACATAAAAAGCCTTAAACAATTATTTTCATTGAAACATTCACATAATTTTTACATTGTATATATTTTTTTGTTTGAAATTGCATTCCTATACATTTAATTTATTAATGACCTTCAAAACTAATTCCATAAAAAATTAAAATATATGTACATATTAATTAATGATTTCGCCACATAAAAAGAAATAAACAGGTATTTTCATTAAAACATTCCAATGATTTTTACTTTATATTTTACTGAAAATTTGAATTAATAATAATCTTTTAAACTAATTCCATAGAAAAGTAAAATATGTGTACATGTAATATTAAAAGCATAATTCAGGTACGTATTTCACATCACAAAAATTTGCAAAAATTATACAATTTGAATAGAGGTATTTTGAACATGAATAATCTTTTATTACAAGAATTATAACTAATATTCAATTACATAGCCTTGAAGTAGATAATCAATTTATGTACTTAATTTTAACAAATCAAAATTTAATATTTATTTTTAATTTAATATTGTGAAGAAAATTAATCAGTTAATAATTAATTAATCTGTTCACAACATAAGAAGCATTAAACTATAATTTTCATTCAGGCATTTTTATTTTACATTTTTTTTTTAATTTTCACTTTCATTTCTGAAAATTTGATTTATTATTAACCTTTTTTAGTAATTTGAGAAAAAATTAAAACATATATAAATATAATTTTGAAAATGAAATTCAGATAATCATTTCGAAACATCACCAACATTGGCAGAAATTACGCAATTGGAATATAGGTGTTTTAAATGTAAATAAACTTTTATTATACAAATTAATAATAATAGCCAATATTCAATTACATAATCTTAAAGTAAATGATAAATTTCTGTACTTAATTGAAACAAATCAAAATCGACCTTCATGTAATTTAATATTTTGAAAAAAAATAATCAGATGAAAAATAATCAATCAGTTCAAAAAATAAGAAGTATTAAACTATAACTTTAATTTAAACATTAACATAATTTTTAATTTATATATTCTTTTAAAATTTGAACTTTCATTTCTGAATATTTGATTTATTAATAACCTTTTGAACTAATTCCAGAAAATGTTAGTTTCAATAGAATCACTTAATAATTAATTAATCAGTTCATAACATAAAAAGCATTACAAAATTATTTCATGTCACAAGAATTTGAAAAGATTATATGTATAATTGCAATGGAGGTATTTTATAGAAAAAATAAACTTTTATTAAAAAAATAATAACCCATATTCAATTACATAACATTCAAGTAAATAATCAATCTATGTTACTCAATTGAAAATAAATTTAAATTCAATCATTATTTAATTCAAAGTTTTTGACAAAATCAATCGACCAATAATTAATTAAACTGTTTACAACATGAAAAGCAAGAACCTATTATTTTCATTGAAACATTCAAATAATTTTTACTTTATATTTGTTTTTCTTATTTGAACTCTCATTTCTGACGATATGAATGATCAATAACCTTTTAAACTAATTCCAGAAAATCTAAATTTTAAAAGAATCAGTTAATGATAATTAATTAATTAGTCCACAATATAAAAAGCATTGAACAATTATTTTAATTGGAACATTCAAGTAATTTTTACATTATATATATGTTTTTTGTTCGAAATTGCATTTCTATACATTAATCCAATAATAACCTTTAAAACTAATTAAAGAAAAAAATTAAAATATAATTATATGTACATATCATTCTGAGAATTTAATTCATATATAGTCATTTCACAACGTAACAAACACTTTAAAAAAATAATTAATCAATCAGTGCAGAAAATAAGAAGCATGGAATTATAAGTTTTAATTAAAAATTCAAATAATTTTTACTTTATATTTGTTCAAGTTTGAGAATTAAGAAAGATTGTACTTTATAATATAGCACTGCGGTTGCGCCACGGAATGAGACCATTTTGTCATTCATCTAATGTAATCGAGTAGAATATAGTGTATAGTACATACAATAATATCGGCCGAAATATAACGCGCACATCATTTTACGACGTGTATGGAGATCAATAAAATGAGAAATCTACTTTTTTACTTCTGTTATTTTTAATTTTAAATATATAGAGGTCACCCTATGACTTACTATGACTCACACGAAATCTTTCTCCATGAAATTACGAGATTTCATCTATAGGAATACTTTGAAAACCCAGTTAGGTACTTTCCAAGATGGAAGACAGGCACTAAACCTCACTTTTTTAAATTGATTTGTTTTTATGAATTAATTCCTTCACAATAGCCATAAAGTCTGAGCGCGGTTAATTCGAATGGACCAAATGTATGTTGATCCAAGCTACAGTATTAGATTGCGCATGCGCAGAGTACCAAGTAGTGGCTAGCAAGGTAGAAACGATAAGCATGAATTGTCGTTCGAACATCATCGGACCCTCTCTGTTCAACTCACACAATAGGAAGAGATACGTTTGAAACTTTTCTTTCGAGTTGCCATGTATCTCGTTCTCTATCTCACATGGTGAAAAGAGAGGTCCGATCGACTGTAGGCATCAGTGTCCCAGTAATTAAAAATAATGTTAAATAAAATTTGAAAATTGAAAAGTAAATCAATCAAATTTTAATGTTTAACCATTGTTCTTTATATTTTTTAATTAGTTCAAGTTATAATAAGTATGAATTCTCGTTCGAATACCATCACACTCTCTCTGTCTAACTCAAACGATAGAAAGCGAGACGTTCTGAAAACTTCGTTCCGAATTCTCATGAGTACCGTTGTCTATCTCACATAGTAGAAAGAGAGGTCCGATTGAATCCAGGCATCGGCAGTTTTTCGGTAAGGTATGGACAGACTGAGAATCAATTCAACGGCCGATAAATGTAATACCGACTGTTGATAAAATTGATATTATTGCTGAAAGAGTACTAAGTGATGTCATCAATTATTTACACCTGACTGATAACATGACTCCCTACCTTACCGACATATGCTAAAATGATAATATAAAAAATTACCGACTTACCTGATTTATCCACTGATGGTAACATGACTCCCTACCTTACCGACTGATGGTAAAATGATAATATAAAAATTACAGGCCTCCCTGTTTTACCGACTGACGGTAACATGACTTCCTACCTTACTGACATATGCTAAAATGATAATATGAAAAATTACCGACTTACCTGTTTTACCGGCCGATGGTAATGAACTGTTTTACCGTTCAATGGTTACTTAGCGCATAACAGAACCTTATGATGTTAACTTAACATGAATGAAAAAGTTCGAGAAAAAATATTTTTAATAATTGGAATCCTTTTTATCAATTCTCAAGCTAACTTATTTTCACGTACTTGAAAGTACCCACATAACAATTTATTAGACTTAAACATTTTACTTTAAATGAAAGTTATCATGTTTACAGACAACTGAATAATTGTATTGGAATTAATGAATTTTTAGAATTGAAAAAAGTTTTAAATTTCGAATCTTGTTTTCCAAATGGAATGAAATTGCAAGTTTTGCCGATTTCAAATGTGTAATATATTGAATTTTAAATTTATTTAATTATTTGAATTTTTGAAAAACTAATTTTAAGAAAAGATATCGAATCATTGCCAAAATTGTCGAAAAGGAAACTGGAAGATTTTAAAGGTCTTTTTTTATTTTGGAGGATTTTTTTAAATTGTAGCAAGGTTTCCACTAACCGGAAAACCCAAGCAAATCGGGATATGACCAGGTATTGAAATTAAATCACGAATTAACCGGAAATCATATTTAAATATGTTTAAATTTTGAAATGTTCAAAATCTTATTGAAGTCTTTGGAATCTTCTGAAACCTTAGCGTAATCTTGGAAATAAAGTGAAATTTGTTTAAATCTTTTGAAATTATTGAAATCGTTATGAATCTGTGAGAAATCTTTTGAAATCTTTGTGAAAAGATTTACAATCTTGTGAAATATTTCTAAAATCTTGAAAAACTTTGCGTAAACTTGTTTCAAATCTTTGTGAAATCTTTTGGAATTAATTCTTTCAAATCTTTTTACATCTGTGTGAAATGTTCTCCAATCTTCTCAAATCTCTGACATCTTTGGAAATCTTCTGACATGTTTTCACATCTTTGTGAATCTTCTGAAATCTTTGAAACCTTTTGGAATTTATGAAATATGTGTGAATCTTTGTGAAATCTTTGCAAATCTTTCGAAATCTTTGCAAAATCTTGGACATCTTTTGAATTGTATCTAAAAATTATTTACCAATTAGAACACCAAAATAGTTAACGAAATATATGTTTATAACAAGAAAACAGCTATCATGTTAACAAAATCTGCGAAGATAAATAAGACATCAAAAATAATTTAAAATTCAAAAAAATTTCATAAAATTTATAAGAAAATAAAGATGTTTGAAGTCAGTTTGAAAGATATTCAAGAATTATAGAAGTTTACAAGCCGTTTAACTTCATTTTTATATGGTGTAAAATGCCTGAAAGATAATTTAAGCTTCAATAGAAAGTGTTAAAAAATGTTGACAAATAAATAGTTATTCGAAATTTCTCTTTTGTGTTAACCAAACTTGTTTCTGTATATTTGAAAGTAATGTAAATGGAGAGTTTAATTCATTTGATTTCATTTGATTTTCTTCATTTTTTATTCTTCTAATTCCTAAACGTCACTTAGTTTTTTTGAAATCAGGATATCTATGTGATAGAGTAATGTTGGGGCCAGATTCGTATTTAGTGCACATATTTCAAACCTTTATTCTTCGATTTTCTTTCCAATTTTAATCCTGTAGTTTTTTTCTAATTTTGTGATTGATTTTGTCATTTTCTCATTCACTTCAGAAGACTCTGCTATTATCGAAGAAAGTATCGATTTTTTGAGAAAAAACCAAGAGCCTTGGGAATTAGTAGATAAACACTGGGACATTACGGCAAGCCGTCGACGTCGAGATATTCTAGGCTATGCATCGGAAAGCGTGGCAAAAGCTTTCGAAGAATGGACAATACTGAATCATCCACACGGATATAAACTGATGTTAAGGGACTTTCCTAACTTGGGACTCAAATTGCAACTAAATGGAATTAAAAACTGGACAATTTTCTACGACTTCCCGGAAGATAAGAAAACTTTAAGCAGGAATGATGATACTGCTGCCGCTCTGCACGCTCTTCTTATGGTATACCATTAATGTATACCATTAAGCCATTTCCCTTTCGGGGTAGGCGTGACACTACCCGATTCGGGTAGTGTTTCTAGGTTGATAACTTGTAGTAAATAACTACAAGTGTGGGCTCACCACACCCACGATGTGCCAACAGCACTCAGTTTTCTCGAATGGTCACCCATCCAAGTGCTAACCGCGCCCAACGCTGCTTAACTTCAGTGATCTGACGAGAACTGGTTTTTTCAGCGTGGTATGGCTGTTGGCACTTTTTTTTCGGTAGATTTCCTGTAATTTTTTGTTGCAAACAGTAAGAGTGCAATCCAGTTGTAATTGTTGTCACACTTTGTTCCTCCAAGACTGGCATCAAAAGTAGATAAAAAGAAATGGAAAATGTCAACGGGAGAGTGCAGGGACGATTTCATTATACACGCGAAGGTCATTTATACGTGGATGTGTATTTAAATATAATATAATAAAAAATATGTAATTAAAATATAACCATGACAAATATAATTCTTATCATTTCAGACGGATGCCGAAATCGTCCAGATCCAAGAGAAAAGACGTGACGCAATGTACGCCAAAAAACTTCCTCTACAGCCATACAACATCGTCGTGGGCATAACCCTTGCTGAAATCACTTCATCGTCCGTAGCCATTGAGAACGCGCTCTACCTTGTGGATTCTCCTTTGCAGGGCTTGGAGGTCTGCTTTATATCGTTTCATGTTTTGCACACCATATATCCACCAGAAAGTCAGCATTTATGGATGTTAATTCAAACAGGTTTGTTTTAATTTGCCACTAAATGGGATTGCGTTATTTCGTACGTTGAATATTTAATAAATAGTTTTAAAATACGCGTCGCCCAAACCCGTGAAAACCCGTGAAACTATTATAGGTATGCTATTCTCTATGATTGCAGAAAGTCATGATTTTTCTCAATATGACGTGTTTACACAAAAATGGAAAATATGTACTTCTGAGTTTAGTACGTATTCCAAGCGGGTCCATAAAATTACATATTTAGAATTTAAAATCAAGAGTTCAAGAACTATAATTATAAAGGAGATTATAATTTAATTTAATTAATATTGCAATGAAACTTACAAATTCTTAATATGACAAATTTGCAGCGTCAAGCGAAATTCCTTCGCATTAAATGGTAAATTCACAAGCTCATTAATTTTTAACTTGTCTTCATAGATAAGAATCTTAAGAATCACTCATAATCTTTCGATTCCACAATACTCAAAGTATAAAATTCTTGTGTAATTTTACAAGTCCAGCTGGTCAAATATTTTCGTTTTTTTTTCAATTTAGTTTTTGTGCTATGGTATGTGTTGAGTTCACTATAATATAAAAAAAGCGCGAATTTGATTTAAGTCTTGTTTTTCGAAGTTTTTCATAATGTATCCATGTGCTTTTTGCAACCGTCAGCTTATGAGCGAAGCCGAATTTATGGCTCATGTGACAGCATTGCATAAAAGTCTGCTAAAAACTGAAGTCGAATGTCCATTTAAAGATTGTTTCAGGAAATACAACAATATTTATGCTTACAAAAAGCATGTGTTATCTCAACATAACAAGGTTGAAATCAATTCTGTAGGTCATAATCTGAACATAAATGTTAAAAATGATTAAGTAAATCACTTTAAAAACATAGATTCTAATTCCGAATATAAAAGTTTAGCTACATCAATTACTACTGCGTGTAGTAATAATTTCAATTTTAAAGGATACGAAAAAATGGTGAGGCATCAGTCCGATTTGATAGTCAGTAAATTGTATGGTAGAAAGAAGTTGCCCAGAAGTCACGTACCAGAAATCCTAGGTGACTTTACGGATTATTTTAACTCGGTTTTCGTAGAACCTTTGTAAATAATTTGCAGCAGTCTGAATCAAAAAGAATCTTCTGATCTAAAAAATATGTTAAAAATTGCACAGGCTGCTTTCAAACTGATTCAGACGGAACATTTAGCATTTCAACGATTCGAAGATCTTGGTTGTTCGATTAAACCCATTGAAGACGTAGCCATATATACGACGATTAAAGCTCGGCGCATTGATGGAAAAAAGAAACCAGGGCTTGAAAAAGTGCAATTAGCTATTGTGCCTATAAAATTAGTACTTACAAAATTTCTTGAATAGGCAAGTGTTTTCTACTCGATTATATGTCACATGGAAAAATGCAAGGAAAGCAATACTTATATTTCAGTAGTTCAAAGCGATTTATGGAAAGTTACAGAGTCAAGATATCCAGGAAAAATTCTTATGTCTGTCGAAGCATATGTTGACGATTATGAGATTAATAACGCGACTGGTTCTGATAAAGGAGAACACGAAATTGGCGGAGCGTATTTGACTTTAACCTGTATACTTAAAGAATACAAAAGTATGTTTGAAAATATATTTATTTTACAGCTTCATCATACAATAGACCACAAAGTTTTAGGTAATTATTCAGTATATAGTTACGTTATTGACCAGCTAATTGAACTGAAGTAAACGGAATCGATATTCATGTGGATGGGTATGTGAAGAAAGTATATTTTCCTTTAGTTGGCCTATTGGCAGATAATTGTGGGGCGAACACGGCACTTGGCTATGCAAGAAGTTTTAGTGCAACTAATTCTTGTCCCATATGTGTGGCTATCAAAGACGAATGTAACTTAATGGTAATAGAAAAGGTTGATCTCTTAAGGACTACTGAAAATTATACTCAACATTCTACAGACTTGTCTCACGGTGTTGTACAAGAGTGTATCTTCAACCGCATTGCGAACTTAAACTTAATTGAAAACAGCATGTTAGATTTTCTAAAAAATACTTTTCATTGGCAGTTTTGAACGCGAGATTAACCTATTTCGACTTCGGTAATACCTCAGGAATCAATGAACCGCCAAAAATAACTTACCGTCCTAAGAAATGACTACTCTAGTGCGGTATCTAGGACTTATCATGGGCAATCTTATCCTTTTGGGCAGTGACGTGCGGGAAATTTATTTATTTTTAAGGAAAATTGTTTGTATAATTATGGCACCCGAATTTGATCCAGAAACTACACCTAAAGAATTAGCTACATTAATATCGAGACATCACACTTTGTACTTAAATATTTTTAACGAAAACTTGAAACCAAAACATCACTTTTTACTCCACTATCTATCACTGATGCTAAAATTAGGTCCGCTACTTCAATTCTCTTGTGAACGCTATGAAGGGAAACATAAAAATTCTAAAGATTACAGCAAAGTAACAACCTCGTGCATCAATCCAGCATATTCTTTACTTTTGTAACATCAGCTTCAACTTTGCTACAGATTTATGTGCAAGAAAGGGTTTGAGGAACGATTGTCTTTTGGAAATCGAATCCAGTCAGATTTAAGAGTGGTAGAGGATTTCGGCTTTAAAAAAATTATTCCTATCATTACTGGGGAAAAGTTTTGCACATCTTGGGTCTGTGTTTACGGTACTAAGTATACAAAAGCTATGGTTCTCTCAGTGGGAGAAGACAACCATTTGACTCTATTCGGAAGAATTGTGTATATAATAATTACTGTGTTCAAGGAATACTTCTTCGTATACCAAAAATTAAATACGATTTAATTTAGGAATTATTTGCGTGCATTTGAAGTTGTTGAAACAATTGAATGGGGTTGCATAGAACAGAAAACTTTAAAAAACTTCATTCCGTACTCAACACATATCATGGCAGATGGTAAATCATATGTACCTTGCTGCAAATAGAAGCTTAACTTAGGCTTTGCATAATTTTTTGTTGTAAACAATAATTTGTTAAAAAGTCATCGACGATAAATTATGTATGTGATACGACGGCATGGCAGTATTATATATGTTTAAGAAAATACAAAAAATGTATGCGCTTCGTCGTAAATATTTGTAAGTGTAATATTCGTGTAATATTTATATATTTTGGCGATGTGCACTTATGTTTAAGATTTCTGCGAACTATTAAAAACAAGTTTGCGATGTGTGCTTATGTTTAAGATTTCTGCGAACTATTAAAACTAGGGACTCAACCGACACTGAAATTATTTTTGAATCGTTCAGGAGCTTGACATAGTAAAGCGATACTAAAGTTTTAAGAAGATTTTTATTAAGGTTTTATTTTTTTTTTAAATATGAACTTGAGAAGAGGTTGGAAAAAGTAATTGATTATCACTTTTAAAACATGTTAACTTTGGTGTTTAGTCCGATTTTTAAAAGGCAAATGTATAGTTCAACGGAAAAAATGTGAGACATTAAAATATTATTTTTACTAACAATTACTGTAGGTCCAAATTTTAGTCAATTATTTTCCAACTTCAATCTTTCAGAATTATGGGGTATTAATAACTAAGGGTTCATTGGATTCGTCATCAAAATATGTGAGACTTCACTAAACGAATAATTTGTAAAATAATTTACCTCAAAATTCTACCTATTTGTTTATAAAACTAGTTTGAATTTCCAGCTTTATCTTTAAGGCAGTTTATTTTACAAATTATTCAAAGTCTTGCATATTTACATGATAAATCAAATTAGCTATAAGCAACAAAGATAACATTTTCTAAAGCTCTAATTGATCATGCTTTCCAGCGTCTTCTCAAGTTTAGCATGATTCACCTAATTTCAGCTTCGGTAGAAGTTTTTAATAATAACTTCTTTTATTATAAACACTTCTTAGAAATTTCTCTCTTTAGAAATACAGGTGCAGTTGCTTATTTAAGTATGCACTTTGTATGTTCGTCACATTTTAAGACGCATTTTTATAATTCGTTTCAATTTTAATAAATACAAGTATTATTTTACAATCTTTTTGTACATATTTCGGCAGTTCATCCTTTATCCTTTTTATTATGTAGAGATATGAACAAATCGAGTTTTTTGCGTGCGAAATGAAGCCATATAATTAATTACTTTCAATAAACATCTCCTTGTATTTTAAACAAAATTTATTTGATGTACTAAAATGTCTCTTTAAGCATATGATATATTTGTTTAAAATGATACAATGTATAATTTCCAGAAACATGTAAGAACTTGCTTGAATGGTAAGGTGGGTTTAAAAAAGTTAAAAATCAGAAACTGCTTAGTACTGAAAAATATAATGTTGTTTTCCTGTTAACTTGTGTTTAATTTAAATTCTATATCGATTCTATAAGGTTTTGCAGATCCTTATAGAATCGATATGGAATTTAAATTGAACACAAGTTAACAGGAAAATAACACTATATTATTCAGTACTAGGCAAATTCTGATTTTTAACTTTTTTCAACCCACCTTAACATTCAATCAAGTTATTACGAGTTTCTGGAAATTATACATTGTATCACTTTAAATAAATATATTAGATGCTTAGGGAGATATTTTAGCACATCAAAGAAATTACGTTTGAAATACAAGGAAATGCTTATTAAAAGTCATGAATTTCATATATAATTCAAAGAATAGTAATTTTGTCGTAAAGTGATATTTCTTTCTCCCCAAGAAATATTTCATTAAGTGACATTAGACCTACGTTAGACTGAAGTACTTCAGTCTTGAATAGATGTAACTGTTTTCTCGAATCAAAGAAATATTGATTCCTCACCGCAACTGGTTTTGAACATTAATGAATGACAGCTTTGATGTAAAAGTTTGTGGATATATTATCAAGCAATATTTATTTCCTTCAAGAAAAAATACATGAAAATTCAAACAGCGTTATTTTCGAACAAGAAATTGTATTTTTGCATTCTCATCATAATGAGAAGGTATTGGTTTTATGTGAAAAATGAATGTTGCGTATTCCGTCAAATGTCTACGTTTTGAGGCCCCCTGAGTAAGAAAAAATAGTTTTTACGTCGGTGTTTGTCTGTCGTTGTCGTCGTTGTAGTCTGTAAACACGATAACATTTGAAGAAATTATCCGATTTTATTGCCCCTTCGCACACTTTATAAGAGTGTGAAAATAAAGAATGAGTTCGTCAGCCAGCTATTTTGGACAACATTTCAAAAAGTTTGAGCATTTTTAAAATTTTTGTGACCATTTTTTTCAAAATTTGAAATTTTTATTTACGGCTGTTTATAGCACATGGAAATTCGAATAATTTATCCTTCTGACTTTTTTCGATTAAAGAAAAATTGTCATAGTTATAGCATTTTCAAAATTAAAAAAAAAAAAAAAACGAAAATTAACATTTTGAGCCAAACGACGCATGATACGAAAAAAAGTCACCATAAGAAATATGTTTCTTTTTGCACCAATTACATATATTATAATAACGAATAAAAAATAAAGATTATTATAACGACTTTTTGAATTTTCTTGAAAAATCGAAAATTCACATTTTTTTTGCACAAAAAATAATGAAAAATCCAAAAATTCAATTTTACGGTCAAACTATGCAAGATGCGACAAATAATGATTGAACAAAATTTGTGCGTAAAAAAAGATCTACAAATTTGTTGTTAGTCACTTTTTGATAGGATGTGTAGTTTTTGTTTTATTTGTAAAAAAGAACATTAACAGTGAAAAAATCAGCCCGATAAGTGGGCACATTCTCATCAAAACTTTGCTCATTTACAGAAACAAGCGTGAAGCGCGACGTTTACATGATTTTTAAACCAAATATCGAGCGGGAAGCGCGAGTTCCTTGATGAGAATGTGTTGGTCGATAGAACCTTAAGTAAATTAATTCTTATTATTATGTAAAACGTAAATAATTAAACCAAAAGCAGGTCATGACGATGAAGCTTACTAAGAGAGTATTAGCCCCCGAAGCATGTGATAGCGAGCACACGAAGTGCGAAACCCCAGAGGAACCGAACTTAAAGCGTCAGCCAAACGTGTCCGAGCGCGTAGCGCGAGGTGAATACAGTTTCGAGCGTGAAGCGCGAGATGAATACCTAATCGAGCGCGAAGCACGAGATCTAACATGTGTGCGCCCTAGGCGCGCTCAAACCCGCATATTTCTTTGTGTGAAAGAAATATTTTTTTGATTTTATCAAATATTTCTTTATATAAATCGCAATTTTTCTTTCCAAGGAATTAAAATTTCTTTCAATCAATAATACCATCCTCACACTCGAATGATGTTTTACAGAATCTGCTAAATATTTCTTTGAAATATGTGAACGTTAATTCTAACCAAAACCACTTCTATTCTCCTCCACTGTCATTTCTTTGGTGCCAGGAAATATTTATTAAAGTTTGCAGTACGCTTCTTTGAAACAAAAAATCAAATCTTTCAATTAAAAAAACTTTTATTTCAGCCGATCGACATTACTTTCAATTAAGAAAATATTTCTTAGAATTGAAGTTATATTCTATTATATCAACTGATTGATTTTTAAATCCAAACGTCTAATTTCATTCAGTTAAGAACATCGTCCATTCGCTCAAATAATATTTCACAGGCTGAAGTAATTATTTATTTGCTTCAATAATTTCCTGTTTTTCATACAATAAAACGATTTCTTTGCATTGCAGAAATACACGGTTGGAAGTATTCAGTACGACCATTTTTTTTAATCAAAAAATTTTTTTTGGAATCAAAAACATTTTTTTTTTCAGTGTAGGGGCCATCAATTCGGTTTCGTTTTTTTCATTGAACAAGTGATACATGCTAAGTTCATATCGGTGTCGTTGCGAGGGATTTTTCATTACATTGTTTCAATCGTGAACGTTGTAACGAAGGAATGAATCGTTCGAAACCAGATTAAACCGCATTATATTATGCGGTTTGCTTTGCATAAATAAATAAGTTTGAAAATATTTTGCTTGATTTATTGCTTTACAGGAATAACAAATATTTTTTATTAGAACTACAAATGAAATAACAGTATTCACAGCTTTGTCTTTGAAGAAATCTGTAATTGACACGTTATTATAAAATCAAGCTTAAAAATTAAAAATGCAAATCCATCTCATACGACATCGACTGATCTTCCACATTTCTGTGGAAGATGCCGTGCATCCTCTTGTCGAGGAGCTGTTCGTGGAAGTGTTTCTTCTGTGCTTTCTCAAGCCGGGCCTTCAGGAGTGAGTATTCAAGATGGATAAGATTTGATGCATTTTGCTCACCCCTAATATTGAAGTCAAGGCCGAGTGTTTCAACAGCCTCCTCCGCTGCTTTGTACAGAAACGCCCCTTTGCCCACTTCTTCGTGTTTCCTCACCATTTTAAGAAGAGGGTCTTGTCCATTTGCGACCATATGTACTGTACTCAGAATCATCCTGTTGTGAAGACATTCAAGATTCAGTATTCTGCGACCACCTTGACGGCGTGAGATGTAAAGTCGTGGAATAGAATACTTAAGGTGCATGCTTTTGATCATATCCATAACCTTTCGGGACCCGATATCGAGGTATCTGAGCTCGTCCTTCGTCCATGGAACTAGTCCAAATGAATAGAGTACTACGGGACGGCAATCATGTTCGTTGCAGATACTTTGTTCCTCGCCGACAGTTCGGAAAACCATATTCGTCGGATGAGACGTTTGCATATGCATCGGAGAGTATCCTTTATAGATGTCACGTCCTGAATGCGGCTCTGTGGCAACGAGCTCAGGATCTTCGGGGATGCCATTAAGTTTTCCTTTCTTCAAATTAACCTTAGTGCATTTCCCTAACCCGAACTCCAATTTCAATCTCTTGACTGTACTCTTTGACAATTTTTAGAGCTGGATGTAGTTTCTCTTGATTCCTAGCATAGATCTTAAGATCATCCATGTAAAATATATGAGTGACCTTATGCTTTCGGTTTCCAGATTTGCCGCAGAGATACCCTTCGGAATGGCGAAGTGCGAGAGATAGTGGCAATAATATGAGGCAAAAGAGGAGAGGGCTCATGGTGCCGCCCTGAAACACACCTCCCTGAAAGGTGATACTGTTAGTGATCACACGATGTTTTCCAGATGAGATAGTAAATCTGGTTTTCCAAAGCGGCATTAATGTCTCTGTGCACCTCACGATGTGTGGATGAATCTTTAGGCTTTCCAACAGACAGATGATAAGTCTATGGGAGGTTGAATTTAAAGCTTTCCGGTAATAAATCCAGGCCATCGATAGTAATCGCTGATAGGATGCTGCGTCTTTACAGACACATCTATCGATGAGCAAGTTCTCCCGACATCCTGCTACGCCTTTCTTTGAGCCACGTTGTTCATACATCTCTCGCCACACAGGTCCAATTTTGCGAACAATCCTATCATTTAGGATAGCTGTGAAGATCTTATACAGTGTGTTCAGACAAGTTATTGGTCTGTAATTCTTGTGGTGAGCTAAGTTGCCCGTCTTCGGGAGGAGGACTGTGCGCCCTTCCACCAACCACCCCGGAGTAGGCTCTTCCGATTTTAGATATGAGGTGAAAATTCGGGCCAGACGCTGGTGGGTTGGAGGAAACTTCTTCCACCAGAAGGTCTTGATACAATCTGGTCTCAGAGCGGAATAGTTCTTCATGCCTCTTAATACGTTTTTAACCTCCTCGGTAGTGATAGGTGGACATTCCTCCTCAGCTGTTATGAGGGTATTGCACAGCTCCTTGAAGCTATTTATGTTCTTTGAGCCTTTTTCAAGTGGATGTTGGACTTCGTAGACTTCTCTCCAAAATGCTTTGACCTCCTCTGGTTTGGGCGGATGGTCGACAGTAATTGGAGGGTCTTGGAAGAGTCGAGATGGGTCAGACAAAAACTGTTGATTTTCTCTAAACCACCTCTCTCTCCGCTCTAGACTTCTCCTAGCGTTAGATAGTACTCGTATTCTGTCAACAATATGCTGCCTGATGGTTAGTAGCTTTGACTTGTTGATTGTGTGATGACGGATCCGCAGCTCGCGCGCGAACTGTCGAACCTTGGCAGTGAAAGTCCTGCCAGATGTTATGTAGTCAATCACACACTGAAAGCGGGACGCGTACTGTCTTGGCCAGCCTATCTTTGTGCTAAGTTGATGCATTCGTCGTTTGGTCTTATGATCAATCGTTGGTTTTGTTTTACGCTTAGGATCTGCCAAAGCTCTCGCTGCATTATACACATTACAATTGATAGTCCAGAGGTCGGATTCTTCGGAAAAGTCTCTGCGAAGCTCATCATCCAGTTCAGTCAGATCTTTGGGCTTGGGAGAAATCTGAATGTTAATGTTTCTCCGGGTGTTGAAGCATCGTTCTTCCTCTATTGGATGCCTGTTCGAGGTTGGTCTCAGTGTCGCCTCTCTTTCTCTGTTGCCGGCTTGTTCTGACTGCGGTTGTGTAGGCGCTCCGCTTATATAGCCCCTTTTCAAGAGGTCTTCAGCACGGTTTCGTAGACGTTTTTGCGAAAATCCGAGAGCTTTGGGTGTTTCTCGCACCACAGAGCATGCAGTGGCGCCATGTAACCTTTGCGTTCAGGGGCCATACTGGTATCATAGCACTCCAGCAGGTCGTCCCTGAGTCGATCGGTCCACTTAAAGGTAATGAGATTCTGCCGGTCAATCGCATTGACTCCGTCTTGATTGGCTCCCCCAACTCTAGGGCAGTCGGCATTGTTGTCCGACCTATTGTCGGGAGCCCTGCGCGTTCGATTGTTTTGAACCGAACTTCCTAAAACTATGTTTGGTGTTGTCATCGTTATTCCCACGAGCAGCTAGGGAAAAGGGTTGGTCCATCCTTGTAGAGCCTCGCGTGCAAGGATAAGGCTGATACTCTGAGAGGTCGCCCGGTATCCCAGAGCCACCGTTTGAGACACCTCACCCAGGTGCCATTCAGCTTTCGGCACGGTTGTTACGCCTTCGCTTAGGACTTATTTCTTTGAGACCATCCCTGGACAATTGTCCGCGACTGCTTTTTAATTATTGTAACCATATTCAGCAGAAACCCTTGGTACAGGGACCCTCTATCCGCAAACCGAGGACGCGTTCGGTGGCTTTGTCATAGGCCCTTCGGTTCGATTCCCAAGGAATCAAAACCGAATACCGAATATATATATATATTGTTAATATAATGTAAATATTCTCACGTAAATTATTCTTGCTGGAATGTTCCGTTGATTCACAATATTAACGACTCTGAATCGCTGTCTCTTTGTCTAAATCCTTTATTTTCTGAGAATTAATTGCTTTATTTTCAGATTCTTCATCAACAAATTCTAGTATTAGATTGATAATTCGAAATCCGTCATCGTTCATAGCCGAAAATGGTCGGCCACCTAGGGTTGTTTCAAGACATCTTTGTTGTAGTGTTTCGAAGTTCATTCTAATTTGCATCATTTTAGGTTTCTTTGCCTCTACATCTTTTTTCAGACTCTCCTCAACTTGGAGTTTGCAGCCTCTGCCCTGAGTCGTATGACGGCTTCGCAAGCAGTCTGGTCCAACATAATTGAATTCAATTAGTCAAAAAAATAAGAATAATTTTTGACTAAAATATTAACCAACGATAAGTCATAATAATTTGCAACTGTGATATTAACCAAAGATAAATTTTTTTTCTCATTACATCCAAAAAATATCCAGTTTGTAAACTACGTTCCTGCCAAATAAATTCTCCAATCCTGCAAACAAATTTAGATTCAATTATTTTTTACCCCTATAGCCACTTAGTATAGTAATTTTTTTAACAAGGATTATTAAAATTAAATGATTTTTGAGTAGCTTGAAGCATATTTAAACATATTTACATGTATTTATTTTCATTCAAAATTGTACACAAAATTCAGAATTAAATTCACCATATATAAATTAACTCAAAAAATTGAATTCTGCACAGCAAAAATCTACATGAGATACTTTATAATAATTATGTGATAATATTGTAAAACTCTACGCGAGGTTAAAATTACTATTTCATAACCCTAGACAGTTAAACGTTATACCCTATAAAAACTTCACACGAAGTGAAAATTATATTTTTACTTTGTGTGGCATTTTACGTTATAAAGTTTACAGATATTAATTATTAAATCATTTCAGTTTACATGTAAGTTTCTTCCATGTTGGATCAACGGTGTAGACTGTGGAGTTTTTCAATACAAATTCCATATCTCTAGCTCTTTTGAACAATTAAAATTAAAGAATATAAAATAATAATTTTCTAAACACTTTTTTTTTTTGCTTAGGGTAGGGTGGGGCGAGATGAGCATAGGGGGTAAGATGAGCCACTCAATTTTCTTGCAGGCTATAATTTCTTTTGTAACTGTTCTTTGTACTAATATCAGGAAGAACGTTATCAAACTTCTTTTTGAACAGTTTTTGCGCAATGTTGAATAAATTTGGAAAAAACGAAAGTAAAAATTTGAAGACCTGTATTCTGCTATTTTGCATTTGTTTAGAAAGTCCAAGAATCACACAAAATCACATATTAGATGTTTTTCCAGTGGTTATTTAGATAGCTTATTTATTAAACCTTAAGCTTTCAACAGATTTTTATATAATTGTAAAACAGAAATATGTGAAATTTTGATTTTACTTGCAAGTGTCATATGGGGCGGAATGAGCCACCTCTTTCTGTGCATTAACCTAACCTCTTAGTGTAGCAGTCAGTAGGTTAAGATGCAATGTTTCATTGTATCGGATTGTGCAGTGTTTTAATTATGGTGCAAAGGTATAAAAAACTAATCATGTCGAAAAAAATGCTCAGAAAAAGTTTGACAGCTGCACTGTTATAGGTCTATATTATAAAATAATATAGTTGCTGGCAACCAGAAGAGAGCACTGTTCTTCTGGTATATTTCTCAAGTAACTTTGTTTGAAAACTCGCAAAATGCTATGAAAATGAAAAAACCATTGTTGTGGTTAAAAAATATGGCAAAAATATAAAAAAACGACTTAAAACCTCAGTATATATAAAATTCAGCGTCACGTAGTAGACCAGTCTAGTATTTGGGAGATTTCTTACTGCAGAATTTAACTTTTACTGAGACAATGTACACAGGTAAGTTAAAAAGTGGTTATATTAATTTCTGTAATACAATTATTAAAAGATATGCAGATATAAATCGTTTTTCTATTCACTGTTTGTAGAGTTAGTCACGGTAGAGGTTAGGATTAAGGATTGCATCATTTTAACTTTAAATACTTTAAACGTTCCGTAAAATTTTTGAAAAATATATGTAAGATTTTTTTTCGTTTTATAATACTCTAATTTAGCCTGGCTCATACCGCCCCGTGCCTGGGGCGGGATGAGCCAGCGCACTACTTTTTTATGTTCGTTTCTAATTCCGCATATACTTTTTCATTCACTTTTATCTTGGCAAAATAATAATAAAAAATGTTTGCAGAATATATATAATGACTTACTTTCAAGCAATGAATTAGCAGTTTTTAAATACTGACGTGAAAAAGACAACTATGCTCATCTCGCCTCACCCTACCCTATACAAGCAAATGAAATAAAAAATTCTTGCAGAAATGCATCAAATTTTTATAAAAAGTAATACATAAAATTGTGTCATTTTCCAGAAACTTTTTTTTTAAATTAATATAACATTCTGAAAATTTATTATTGTATTTCAGATGATATTATTCGACCTGCACACTTTCTAATTAATGAAAGAGAAACTTTTATTTTACACACTATTTTTTTCAACCTTCTTTATACTACTTCACTCACTTTAATAATATTGTCAAACTTAAGAATATTCGTATACAAATTTAAATTATTTACAATACACTCACCTTTAGCTCCTTTCCACATCCATCTACCAGACATGTAACCAACTTTTTCTCAGCATGGTAAGTAAAATATTGGTGGGAAGGATTCTGTATTGTTGGCGGAACTTGTATTTACTTGTATGTCACATTTGAACACTTTTGAAAAAAATATTAACCAAGGATGACATAAGACAAAATATAGGTCTACGAAAACCGCATTCAATCCGTTCCTAGATTGAAACCGGAACCGGACACAAAAAAGGGATTCGTTCGCGAGCGGTACAAATGTATTATCAGAGTGATATGTCTTCCTCATTTGTCTATAAAATCGGTTTGATAATTCGATCTTATTTTTTGTTATTTGAACCAAACGTTTCATTTGTTCACGGTCTCGTTTTATTCCCTGGATAATTGTTCGGTATTGAAAAAACTCTCACTCTAATCCACTCGACTTTGGTTATACGGAAATCTTACATTTAGTACATGGAATTACGTTGAGAATGTTTGTTAATCTTTCCAAGAGGAAAATTTGTTTCAGACATTTAACTGCTGTAACATTAGACTCTAACTTCGAAACTTACAGAAACAATTAACCTGGGTCGAATCGCGAGCTAGGTATTTAAAACAATTAAAATTGAATAAAAAAATAGTATTTAGTATATTGAATTCACAAAGATGAAATTTAAGAAACGATTATTTTAACCTTGATGACTTCATCCTTGCTCTGCATGGTATCATTAGTAAAGAAGCTAACCCATTTTCGTCAGATCCACGAAGTCCAGTCAGTTTCTCTTTTGATTCTTATGGAAAATGTTCTCTTAAATTCATAGATCTTGGTACATTTCTAGCAAATCAGCAGTTTTTGAGATATTCGCAATCAATTATTTTTTTTTATAAATGTAACATTTAAGATTTGAAATGTTTCCCCCCAACTTATTGGAAAAGCTCATGAGAAACAATAGATGTTTCATCATTTCTTCACTCCGACGAATGGCGCAAAATCAAATAACGTGTCAAATAAGTGGAAAAAAATATATTTGTCAATAACCTATTAGCTATTTTATGAATGAGAAAAAAGTAACTCTCATTTGAATGTAGCAACTGAAATACACATCTGTATTGTATTGTATTTTATTACTCTCCCTTTCACGGGTTTGAGGGCTCCGTTCCCTTCACATCTTTTACAATTTCACTAAACCACTATGCCTTATGCCTAACTTAACCTAACTTAACCTTTAATCGCTTCGCTCTCTTATTATTTACCTACTCTTAAGTATTATCTTACAATTGCGCGAGACCTTCCAGGGCTTCCATTTCCTCTTGCCATTTCTCTTCAAGCTTTTTTAAGTTACGCAACACTAATTTTCTTTGCATATTTCTCTTGTATCAATTTTGGTCTCGATTTTGGTTTTTTCCACCCCTTGCATTCTCTCTTCCCTATTCTCTTCCCTATTCCCTCTTCCCCTGTACATCTCTCCAACAGGTGCTCCCATGATTTCCTTTCATAACCACATACTCTACACATTTTCATTTCTTCACTCATCCAATATTTACACTCATTCATTCCTTCTCCCATTTTGACACGTACCAGCCTGGACCACCTGCACTTCTTTTTTAACTGTCCTAAATATTCTGGGACCCCTTCCATCTTAACCAATTTATACCATTTATTGTATGTTGACTCCATAATCTTTTCCCACCTCTTCTCTTCCTGCTCCTTGATCATTTCTCCTTCTACTTCTTGCCACTCCCTCCCCTCGTCACACATTCTCCATTCCCTTCTAACTTGCCATCTCTCCTCCTCCCATCTTGAATGTCCCGTGTTACCTCTCCTCTCTCTATTTAATATTTCCGGCAGGCATACTTGAGCAACTTTGCTACCCTTACCACTCTTAAGTTTCTCTTTAAAATTCCAGACCCTTTTCCTCTGCCTTATCACCAATTTCTCTCTCCCTGTTTCTTCTCTCAACATATATTCTGGGCAGTTCCAGCTCACTCCCATAACCCATCTCAGAAATCTCTCTTGCATGTTTCCTACTTTTTTTTACTCTTTCCATCCCCAAATCTCCACTCCATAACACATCACAGACCATACCAGTGAATCAAACAGCCATACTCTCACCTTCCAGTCCTCTTTGAATCTTCTTTTTCTAATCCCCCACACTTGACCCATCACCTTACTTGCACTTTCTATCCTTTTTTTCACTTGCAGATCATTTCCACCTCCCGCTTTGAACCAGAATCCTAAATAACAAAACTCCTCTACCATTTCCACCATTTCCCCATTTATCTTCCATCCATACTTTACTTCATTCTTTCTCTTCCTGAAACATACTATCTTTGTCTACGTCACATTAATTGTCAGGTCTTTCTCTCTCATATAATCTTCTAATCCTTTTATTAGCAAGTTCATTCCACTTTCATTTTCTGCCAGGAGCACCAGATCTTTCGCGTACGCTAATAAGTATATTCTCTTATTTCCTAGAACTGTACGCCCTTTACCTTTCCTTTCCATTTTCTCTTCTAGGTCTGCTAACAATATACTAAACAACAACGGACTTAGCGGGCACCCTTGCCTGAGACCCCTCCCTGTCCAGAACTCCTCTCCTTTCTGTTCTCCGATCCTCACCCTTGTCTTCGTCTCCGTAAATACCTCTTTTATCCTCTCAATCAGCTCTTCGTCCACCTCCCTTTCTTTCATTGCCTTCCACAAAACTTTCCTATTCACCGAGTCAAAAGCTGCCTTAAAATCTACGAAGAGTGTTACCAGTTTTCGTTTTTTTCTGTCCCAGATTCCTGTTGACTAGATAGTTCAGCACGAAAATGTTATCCACTGTCCCCATCCCCTTCCTGAATCCTGTTTGATTGAGTGGAATACTTCCTTTCTCTTCTATCTGTTTGTATAATCTCTTCCTAAGCACCTCCGCGTATATTTTATACGTTTCTGGCATGAGAGTGCTTCCTTTATAATCTTCCACTTTTCTACCCCCTCCTTTCTTTAATAAAGGAACTACCAATCCTGTTCTCCACTCCTTCGACCATCCTTCCCCTCTCCATACTCTATTACATACTTCCCAAATCTCTTCTCTAACCCTTCTTCCGCCAAATTTCAACGCTTCATTCTACATCCCATCCTCTCCTGTCGCCTTGTTTCTTTTTAACTTATCAATTGCTTGATTTACCTTCTCTCTTGTCAACTCATTTCCACCTTCCATGTCTCTCTCCTTGATGTTTCTACCTTCCTCCCTCACCTTGACATCCACCCCTCCTAGCAATTTCTTGAAATATACCGTCCATTCATCCATACTTATCTCTTCATTGATTGCTTTCCATGCACTTCTTTCTTTATTGATGACCTTCCATTCTCTTCCTTCCTTTATTGCTTTCTCTATCTCGTGTTCCCTTTTTCTTTTATTATGCTCCTTTCTGTCTATCTCTTCTCTTCTCCAATTCCTTAACGATAAATTCATACGCTCTTTACTCTCTATAAATTCCACATCCCACCATCCTCTCTTCTCCCATCTTTCTTCCTCATTTGGCCTAATTTCTTCCACTATCTTCTCTACCCTTCCCCTCATCTTACACAACATCTCATCCACACCTCTCCCGTCTTCATTCATCACATTCTCTTCTTCCAGTTCTTCCGTATATTCTCTTAGCTTATCTACTCCCCATTTGCCCATCTTCACTTTCTTCCCTGTCGCCCGCTCCATCTTCCTTCCTTCTTTTCTCCAATTCCCACATTTCAACGTTGCAATGACCGGAAAGTGTTCTGACCCTATTTCGTTCCCTACTTCCATTCTTTCCAATAGCCTCCTTATCCTTCACTCGGCTAGAATGTAGTCTATTACTGTTTCCCCTTTTCCTGCAAACGTTATCTCACCTTCCTCATCCCCTTTCAAGTTCCCATTACAAATGAACCATCCTGTTTCTCCCAGAATTTCCAACAGAGTCCTACCCTCCTGGTCCACATGTTTGTGTTTCGATTTTCTCCTGAAAGTCTCACTCTCTTCATCCCATATTTCCCCACCCTGTTCCCCTGTCCAAGCATTCAGATCACCTCCTACAACACCAATTCGTCATCCTTTTTCGCCACCCATTTCCTAATCACACTCCAACCTTCTTCTTCTCCCCTTCTCCTGTAAACGAAAACTATCCTCACCTTTCTTCTTCCTGTCTTCACCATTCTCGTCATTACCTTATCCGTTTCCTCAAATCCCATTTCTATTCTATTTTCTCCCACCAATTCATTCCTCACTCCTGACACCATACCCCCTTTCTTTCTTCCCTTTACCTTCTCTTTCTTTGCCCCTTGCATCTGACACATATATCCCTTGGGTAACTTCCTCTTCATTCTCTTCCAATCCTTCTCATCTACCCAGGTTTCACTCAACATCACTAAATCTCATTTCTTCACCTCTTCCCAGAATCCTTGATCTTTATTCATTAGCCCTGATACGTTCCAAAACGCTACTCTCACTTCTTCCTTCCTTCCTTTCTCCCTTCTTTCGTCATCATGTACCCTTTCTACTTTTGTGGAAACCCCGTCGCTCCGCCTTCTCCTCCTTCTTTCCTTTTACCCTCTACTGTTTCCATTACCTCCTCCCTTATATCCTTAGTCTCCACTTCTTCCCCTCGTCGCCCTCCTTCTTTCCTTTCACCCTCGACTGTTTCCATTACCTCTTCCCTTATATCCTTAGTCTCCACTTTTTCCCCTCGTCGCTATGGACCCTCCCTACACACTTCACTCAGTTTACTTTCTCATCATCCCATATCCACACATTCCCATTTATCCACATCCTGTCTTTCCCTATCCATACCGTGTTCCCTTTCACCCTTTCACTCCATGCTCTCTGTTTCATCATCCACGTTCTTCTTCTTTCATTACACGTTATATCCTCCTCTATACTTTCTTCCCTCTCCGTTAAAGCTTTTTTCTTTCTCAAGATATCAACTTTTTCTTCCTCATTTCTCACTTTCACTATGTACATAGGTGATTTACCTTCAATCTTCCTTCCCACTCAATTTACCTCTTCCACGTGAACTTTTGCCCCAATTTCACCCATCAACTTTTCCACTTCTTCCCTTCCTAATACACTATCCACGTTCATTTCTCTAATCACTATATTTCTACTCCATTTCGTCTTCTCTTCTACTTCCATTTTCCTTTCCAACTCTCTCAATCTTAATTTCATTCTCACATTTTCTAGGATAACAGTCTCATTCACTCCTTTTGTTATCTCTCCTTCTATTGCCCCTTCATCCCCTTTCTTTATATTCTCAGACTCACATTCTAGCTTTCTCACACTTTCTTCCAACTTCTTCATATCAGATTTTTCTCTTTCTCACTCATCCTTTGATTTTTCTCAATATCCTTCAACTGCTCCCAAACCTTATCCTTTTCTTGCCGCCACACCAGATTCTATTCTTCCCACTTCTCTCCAACTTTCCTCATTTCCTCCCAAACCTCCTCCCCTCGCTTTTGCATGCCATTCAGACTTCGGTTCGTTTCTTCTCTAAACCTTTTAATGAGATTTTCCAGGCTCTCTAGATCGACTTTTCCTTTTGTTTTATTCTTCTACGGTGGAGACTTTTTTGCAACTTTTTCCGCAACTTCTCATCTCCCTGCTCATATCCCTCTTCTGCCCTTGATCTTTTACTGTCTTCCGTCTTATCTCCCTCATCGCTTTTATCCGCAACCCCTCCCCCTGCCTCCATTTATTAAAAAGTTCTCTCGATCCTAAACTACTAGCTCTGGATCTATTAAGCAGTTCCCGACTTGACGGCCTACCTCGAGTCCTCCTGCCAGCTAGTCCCCCTTCCTTCTCTCCCCACCCGAAGTTCCTTGGCGTAGCATACTGAAACTCGCCATCATCACTATCTCCGGCATCACCCTCACCCCTCCCTGTTTCGCCGGTCTCAGTGAGATCATCAGCACCAGGGTTGCTGTCTACCTGCTGCCCTCTGGCGGACCCCACTGGGCTCCTCGCAACAAACATGCTGTCCTATCTTACCGATCTGCTGTCCCCTATCTTCTCTCTCACTTTTCCGTCCTCGACAACTAACCTCCAGATTAGCACTTTTAACTTTCCTCCTAACCCTTTCAACCTTACAAAACAGCCCCCCCACACTTCCACACAACCCCTTCACTACACTGACCACCCTTACCACCTTTTGCCTCAATAACACCTCCACGCTCGTCGCCAAAACCAAAAAAGATAGCACAGAACAAACACGCGTACTTTACCATTCGGTACCGGAAACGGAAGCCAGCAACTGAAATACACATTTTTGTAATAAACACTTATCCCCTGAATTCAATAATTCTCCAGACAATCGAAGTATAGTTACGTACGTGAGAAATACAAGTGTATATGAAATTATCCATAAATTGTTAAAATTCATGCAAGTAGGGATGATTATTCAATTGGATCACTTTAAATTGATGTCACTTTTTTTGAAAAAATCATAAAGGGCTCAAAATTGGTATGCTTATTCCTTGAAGTGGTAATAAAATGATGGTATGGCCAAAAACTGTGAAATTTAAATATATGCACGTATACAACTGTTTAAGTGTTGAGTGTTTATCTCTGCTTATGCGTATGATAGAAAGAGGGGGAAAATATCAACAATTTCGAAAATTTCTACGAATTCAGCTATACCATTTTATATTTTGTACTTTCATTCCGTGAACAATAGTAATTCCGAAAAAAATAGATACAATTGTATCTATTTTTTTGAGGTGGATGACAATACACCTGAAACTTATACCCAAAGGCGTAGACACTGTGCACGTGCGAGGAGGCAAACTGAAGTTGTATACCCATAAACCTTGTATTGTATCATGCTCCTCAAGAAAATAGATACAAATAACACTTTCAAAATAGAAGTATAAAAAATTAAATAGTATGACTGAATTCGTAGTAATTTCCGAAATTGTTGAGATTTTTGACGTCTTTCCATTACACGCGGAAACTGAGATAGACACCCAACGTTTAAACTGTTGTACACAGTTAAAACTTGGCAACATTATAGTCCTAGTGAACCTATATTAATCCACCAAACTATATGTCCACTTATCAACTGGTTGTCAATATAGAGGGGCCTGAAGTTTTCACTTTTTCAGGTTCATGGTCAAATTGAGATTTTTACGCTCGAGAGGACAACATTCAACTCACGCAGCGCCGCCCAGATACGAATGCTGTTAGGTCTAACTTGATTCTAAGCTGACATTTAACTATCTTGAGATAATTTTTTGTCTGTATGTATATTATATAATCATAACATGGATCCCTCGAACGTAAAAATCTCAATTTGACCACGAAATTATTTCCAGCCCACTTTTTCTTCTACGTGACTTCAAAGAGTGTAAAAAAGCTATTTTGTAAAAACGAGAAAAAAAAATTTTTAAATATTGTTTTTCTCAAAAAATTAATTTTAACTTTGATTTAAAAAAAATAAAAATTCATAATGAAAAAAAAATGGTTATGATAGTCCTAAAGTACATGAAAAGAGATTTCCAAAATACTTTGAACAGTCCAATCCGATAACCCTAAAAGAAGTTACACTAATCTGAAGGTGAAAAAGTGAAAAATGGAGGTCCCTATATATTGACAACAGGTTGATAGATGGACCTATGGTTTGGTGAATTAATACTGGTCCACTATTACTATAATTTAGCCAAGTTTCAACCCGCTCAAAAAAAAATCATAATCTTAGGTGGGAAGACTTAACGTATTCCGCCCCATATATTTGAATTTCGCAATTTTCGGCTATACCATCGTTTAAGCACCATTTCAAAGAATAAACATACCAATTTTGAGATCTTTCTGGCTTTTTCAAAAACCGTTACTTAAATTTAAAGCAAGCAAATTAAACAATCATCCCCACTTGCATGCATTTGAACAATTTATGGTTAATTTCATATACACTTCTATTTCTCATGTAGGTAACTATAGTTTCTTGCAGGAGTGTTTTCTCTAAAAGCAATTTGCTCCACGAAAAATGCCTATTTGCTGCAAAACGATGAAATGACTTTCTAACAAAAGCTCTGTTATCTTGCAAATTATTGAATTTAGGGTATAAGTGTTGATTGAAAAAATGTGTATTTCAGTCTGTAATTTTGAATGAAAGTTACTTTTTTCTCGTTCATAAAATAGCTTGAAGGTTATTGAAAAATATATTTTTTCCACTTACTTAACACGTTATTTGATTTCGTGCAATTCGTCGGAGCGAAAAACTGCTGAAACAACGATGGTTCCTCATGAGCTTGTCTAAAAAGAAGCGGGGGGGGGGGGGGTCTTAAAAATGTTTACTGTTTAATGTTAAATTCATAAAAAAAAGAATTGCAAATATCTCATGATATGTACCGAGTCCGGCCGTTGCAAACCTGGTCACTATAAGTTGGGAGTTTGAATGCTTATCACTGGTCTGTATCAGGTGTACTTGGGTGCGTTAGGTGTACTAGATATTGACGTCGCACTTGGTACCGAGTTTTTCTTTCTCGTTTCCGTTACCTGAATCGTCATTTTTCCCCTTCTACTACCGTATTTCTCAATGTAAAGTGTTCTGTATAAATATTTAAATAATCTCCTTCGACTGCTGCTTCATTTTGTCGCGTAATTTGTTTCGTTTCCTTCGCATGGGGCGTTCTGAGGCTTGCTCGAGAGTGTTGATGATAGACCAGTCAACAAAGGACTTCCACTTCGAGTTAATTATAAAAAAGCTGAATTTTATTATTAATCTTCTAGATGGTATGTTAATCACCAAATAAATTTCAGTAATTTTGAGCCTTTTGTTTTTTTCATAATAATGCAAAATAGCGGCAAAAATCATATTTTTGGACTATCTATTGATTTTCATGAAAACGGTTATATAGTTAACACTTTATCTGAAAAAGGGTTAACTTAATTTATTAATCATTATGAACACTTCTCTTGATGCTTGTGAACCCAAATTGTGCCTAGAAGGATTTCTCAAGGTTACCTACCACCTCATATGAAGAAATTTGCGATCAATTAATTATCACCTTAGTACATTTTTTTCATCCATCGTTAGCTCTAAATTTGGTATATGTAGTTTCGTGCATGAGGGTAGGGACTGCAAAGCTTTAATAATTTCCCATAAATTTTTATCATTGAAAAAAGGCTTTAATGTACCTATGTGAAATTTCTTGAAAAACACGCAGTTCCTACATTTATCGCTACGTCGTCATGAGGTTCGGCTACGGCCTGGGCTTTCATAAGTGTGGAGCGAAAGGAACAGTTAGGAGTTGTAAATCTCGTTTTTTTTTGCAGTGGCTTATAAAGGACCAGGTATCCAAGCCTCCGAGGGCTTGAGCCGAAACATTCATACTGACTCTTTTCCAATTAATTTGAGTAGAGTCTATCACACAAACTATCACAGTAGTTTATCTCTCATATTCTGTACGTTTCAAGTATTTATATATATTTTTGAAATTAACATTGAAAAGGATTCCATTTTATCATGAATAATTTTTGCAAAATAAGCAGGGAAATGATTTATAATCAAAAAATAAAATTCCAAAGCAACCTTACTTTTCGGCTCATTAGAGGCAAAAATAACATAATGAAAAAAGAGGGAGAAAAAGGGAAAAATTCAACCAAAAACCAACCTCTCACTTTTTCCTTTCTCCGTCTTTTTTATACTACGAGGGGATCACCATGTTGTGGGGCCAACTTAGACCCCTTCATCAGGGATTATTAATAGGAAACCACAAGGTATGATTAATATATTCTTATGCTAATTGAAAAAATAAAAAATAATACCTGCAATTAAAAATTAGAGATAATAAATAAATAAACATATATATGTATACGTCTATACTTACATACACATATACACACAAATTATATCCCTTTTTTAAAATTAAAAAAAGGAAAATAGTAATCAATCAACTTCCTGTATATGATGTATGTAAGTATTCTGATCCAAATCTTATTCACACAGTATATCCCTAAAACTGTTGAAACACTGTTGAAAATCACAAAGACATTCTCGAAAAATTGTGGAAATTTTGTTTTAATTTATATTAAAAAAGAACAATTATTTTGAATGAAAATATCACTGACAAACATGGCGTGGTGAAGTATTCAAAGTACCGAGGCAAACTAACCTTGTTTTTTTTAACACGAAAACTCTCAAGGCATGCCAGATTTTAGAAATCGTTCCATCTCACTTTTAAGAGAGAGAGCGAGAAGAGACCCTTTTTATTTTTATAGCTTTAAATATTTGGGATTGTTTTCTTTTCCTGATTGTAAAATATCATAATCAACAAGATTGGTTTTGAATCACCCACAAATTTATATATATTTTTTAAATGTAGAATATAATTTAATGTAGGAATCAATAACTAAATTCTTATAGAAAGTCTTTGCAGATATTCAATTTTCAAATGCCGATCAAAATGAGTTAAAATATTATTTGAAGTTAATAAATGAGCTATTTTGCAATTCAACATAATGAAAGTACACTTTTTAAATGAGGCGAATATTTTCAAGTTGCAAGAGCAAATATGATGACTTTAAAACAATAATTATTCTTATAAGACATTGTTATAAACAGATTTTGTTTCAAAGCAGCTGACAGGTATATTCTTTATTGTATATTCTATATGGTTCTGTTCCATGCTAAAAAAAACGTGGTTCATGTTAAATTCAGAAGGTTCGAGATTATGAGTAGTTCTGGGTCGAGACCGTAACAGATCCTGGCGCTTGGGTAATCCCGTTGCGTCCCCTTGTGAGCCTAAGCGTGACCCCAAAGCCCTCTCCATAGGGAGAGGACCGCAGCCACGCTGTTGGCTGATATCTCTGACTCACTGATGCAGTAATTGCCTGTGAGTGTTAGACGTGTCCGCGCAATCGCAGGGCAGTGGCAAAGGATGTGAGTAGCTGTCTCATTATCCTATCCCTATATTATGTATGTGATATCTGAGGTTCCCATGTCCTATAAACATTTCTGTCAGGACTTTGATTTCGTTCCTCCCGAGCTTGAGTATTTCCCTTGCTCGGTTAGAGTTAAGCTCTGAGCCCAAGAGTGTTTTGGCCTGTCTGCAACCAGAGACCAAATCCCACTCATTCTGATGTTCCTCAGTCAGCCAACTGTCAATTTCTTCAGTGACTAACCTACTGGAAATACCTACAACTGGCTCGGGTCCAGTAAAATTTCTTCTTGCTGCTAATTTGGCTAGCCCATCCGACATTTCATTGCCCTTGATACCGCTGTGTCCAGGGATCCATAGCAGAGTAACTCGGTTTTCCGTCGCTAACATATTGAATGCCGCAAAGCATTCCCATACTAATAGCGACGTGGTCGCTGTTCCATTCAGGGCCAATATAGCAGCACTGCTGTCTGAGCAGATACGGAGGTTTCCTCTGTTGTCATACTCTTTTGCCTTGTAGGCGCACTGGAGTATGGCCATAATCTCAGATTGTATAACTGTGGCGTAGGACCCCATCTCGATTTTGAAGCCCATTCTATTCCTTCTACGGTATACACCGGCTCCTGCATTCTCCTCGTTCCTGGAGCCATCTGTAAACCAATTGTCTCCATACCAAGAGGTAGCAAGTCGCCATTTTGTCTCTGGGCCCTGGTTATACAGGGAAAGCATTTGTGGCTTGTCAGGATGTGGCTCCATATATAAGGGGCCACGCGCAAAAACGCCAAGGGCATGCATAGCCGTCAAGGGTATTGATGCGATCTTGATGCCTAAATTTTGCTTTAGAGATCTCGCCTTTATTAGAGTGAGACTCAGGGGTAGTAGTGGAGAAAGGCTAGAGGTATTTATTGCCTCGGCTTATTTTCCTGGTGACGTCGAGGGACCGTCGCCTCCCAGAGAGGTGGGGGCTCTAATTCGGTATTGTCAAGAGAACAAGATCCCTCTGCTGTTGGACTGTGATGCAAATTCTCACCACACGGTGTGGGAAAGCACGAAAATCAATGACAGAGGGAGAGATTTAATTGAATACGTAGCGGGCACAGAGCTGAAGATTCTGAATCGGGGTGATACTCCCACATTCCAGACTAAAAACAGGAGTGAGGTTCTCGATTTGACTCTATGTTCAGGTGCACTGAGGAGCAGGGTAGTGGATTGGAGAGTCTCCGATGAGGAGTCTCTTTCAGACCACAAACACATCGTGTTTCTAATATCAGAAACCACAGAATTACACTTTAGGACTCATATAAAGAGGAACTCAAAGGGAGGCTTGCGGAATTCCCCACAAGCTATGGTAGCATTGATGAGTTGGAGCACGCCGCGGATTTTCTGCAAAGGGCTCTGACAACATCATATGAGAACAATTGCCCTACAAGCACAATTAAGTCTAGGAAGGGAGCAGAAGGGTGGAACACCCAACTGGAGAAACTCCGTTAAAAGACAAGAATGTTGTGCAATAGGGCAAATAGAACTAAATTACCTTCGGACTGGGACATATATAAGACGGCCCAGTGTGAATACAATAAGAACATAAGGAAGTATAAGCAGGAAGATTGGACGGCCTTCTGCGAGGAATCGAAAAACATTCCAGAAACAGCGAAGCTCCACAAGATCCTGGCGAAAAATCCGGAAGCTCGCCTCGGGCTCATAAGGCTCAATAATGGTGAGTTTGCCGAAGACGAAGAAGTAACGCTGAATCACCTGATGGAAGGCGTTATGTTAGACCCGTTAAGGCCCAACTCCTCTTCCCCCTCCGCCACCTCCCTTCCTCCTCCTTTTCCATTTTTGTTGTTAGGCATGTTCATTTTAATCCCATGAGAAGCTAGGGAAATTAAAGATCCGCCCCTGCAGAGCCCCGCATGCAGGGGTAAGACTAATTACTGGGGGAGGTCGTCCGGTGTCCCCGAGAAGCCGTTATGACACCTTCACAACCCCTAGGTGCCAAAGTGCCACGAGCACGAACACTCTACACATATGGCTTAGGAGGGTGGTCACATTGTGTGAACAGGTCATTCTCGTCCCGATTTCAAAGCTGTAAATCGGTCCGGGAGGGACCTCGACCCAGGGTTAGAGAAGGCCCGTGTTAGCTAGGCTCTTCCACCCTTCTACCATACCGTAATCACGCATGCCAGGAGAGCCCATTTATAGGGATCCTTTTCCTCTCCCACACGCTTAAGCCTCCCCACCAACTACAAGGTGTTATAAGGTTCGAGATTGATATGGATGGTATTTAAATTGATAAATTAATGATGACGTAATAACAGCTTTTACATTTCAGAGGATGTGATAATTGCAATGGAATGTTAGTTTTCAAATTTAAGAATCACTTTTTTAAGCAGCAAGTTGGATTTTGAAATAAAAAATTCCCTAGCGCTTCACCCTTTGATATTTTTCGACAAAAGAATTGTTGACGTTATATATTTTTCATAGAATTGGGCAACAAACGTAAGTGTAACGTTGCTCGGTCTTCGAAAATACATTCCAGAAGTATAATGTGTCACTCCTCTGACGTCATCTCTTTGATATTTTTAATAACAAATCCCTTGGCGGTATTGCCTTTAATGTTGCCGACAAACGAATGGTTTAAACATTTTATAAGTACACCATAAGTATGGGAGCTTATCGTTGACTTTTTAAATAACAAGTAAATGGCATATTAGATAAAACTTGGCTTTGATTATCTGAGTAAGCTTACTTTTGATCTGCTTAGGCATCCATGTTATTTTATAACACGATGTGTACCACAGGTATGTTGTTTTGTCACTTGTTTTTAAATTTCGGGCGACATTTTTCCAAGAATGGCATCCGGCGTGGCGATAGAGCGCCTCTTTCTTTCATATTATAAATTTACGTTGTATCATTTTTAGAAATAGTTCTTAGAACTTGTTGAGGTGACGTACTGTTTGTCTGAGATTGTTAACCATGAGATTGATTTTTTTCATTTGATTACCTTGCAAACATTACAAAAAATTCTGCAGCTGTAGTGGTTCATGTCCGTGCTAAGTTTATAGAATATTTTTTGATGGCGTCATCAAATGATACTGCTCAATTGTGAGGAATGAATTTTACGTGTGTCTATAGACACGTCGATTATTATGTAGAACCTTCTAAAACTTGAAGATAATGAAGAAGATATTATTGAAATTAAAAAAAAGAAAAATATTCAAAATTTAATTGAATATTATAAGTATATGAAAGGCACCTACATCAATAAACCATTTCTTATGGTAGGTCATCTATTCCGGATCGTAAATTCTGTATCCCCGTGTCGAGTTTCGAGCGTGAACGTAAGATAAGAGATGTGATTGAGAGCTCTTTTATTTCATGCTAAAGCAGAATTAGAGTTTGTATTCTAAAAATCTACGTCACTATCCAGAACATAATAATATCTATACTTCCCAGATAACAATGCATGCGGACGCACATGGGCGCATGGCGTGCAAGCACGATGTGTCAGCAACAACGCAAGCACAGTGACAGTGCCCGCACGCGGTCTGCATGATATGCAGCACAGCGTGCGTCTATCATGCTCGTCAGGCACGGTGTGCTTGTAAGGGGTCTTAATCGAAAGTCTGCCAACCTAGGGTTTTCTTAATAGATTTGATTGCTAGGCATCCCAGGAGTATTTTAAGCTCGAAACCAAAATCGGCGACCGGGGCCTTTTTGAAAAAAAAATCGATTTTAGTATTTAAATTTGCAGAACTGTGGGTTTGCGTTTTAAACTTTTGAAGTTCGCATTTTTCTAGTAGCTTAACTTCTATGAGATTAGGTGTATATACGGTTGTTGGGGTCACTGATTACTAATACATTGTTAGATTTTCAAAATTCAAGATGGGGGATCCAATATGGCGGACAAATTTGGTGAAATTAATGCTGATTGTGGTAAAAATTAGTATATGAAGATTTTTGGGGTCTCTGATTACCTACCCGTTATCAGATTTCCAAAATTTAAAATGGCGGATCTACAATGGTGGCCTAAATGAAGTAATTATATGCTAATCCCTGTGAATATTTGTATTCAGTGGTTTTTAGCAAAGATATTTTAGGACCGCTGATAACGAATATGTTGTCAGTTTTAATAAGTTTTAATAATTGAGCCTGGGATTTGCTTGAAGGGCTTTATTCTATGGAATTAATATTTGAACTCTCAGAACTAAAATTTTGCGTTCTATCAAATATGCAAACTACAGATGAAAACTTTTACACGAACGTTTTTTATTTGGCTTAGTTTTCTCATGCACCATGAAATATATACAAATATTGATTGAGTCATTGAACTAGTTTTGAGATTTTTGTTATACTAGATGTAACTGATTAGTTATATAACCCATCATATTTAAGTTAAAAAAAAAACATTTACAATAACCGTTTTTTAAATAAATGATATTATTTTTAATATGTAATGTTTAATATATGTACCTGTTACTGTATAAAAACTTTAATTGTTCAGTCTAATATCAATGAATTGAATTTTATACCTAGTAACTGTGCATGATCTTTTTCTCTACTTCCACGTCTTAAAGGCCTTTTTTAAGAACATTGAATTAATCTCTTAAGCTATCAGTACACTGATTTACGTATTTCAAATGGTTTGGTAAACGTTATTACACATTGTCCCCGTATAATAACTGAAACTGAAATGGAAAAAGTCATGAATAAATACGAACAATTGGTACATACATTTGATGACGTCACTATCTGCGTTTTCCAGGGATGCCAAAAAATCAAACACTTCAAGAAAATCCCAGGCTCGCAAATTGTTCATTTCGAAGACTGACAACATATTCGTAATCAGCGGTTCTAAAAACCACAGAATATAAATATCCACAAGGACTAGCATTTAATGACTTCATTTAGACCACCATCCCAGATAGCAAAATGCCCGCCGACTGCAAGCGATCTGCCGGCCCAAGGTCCGATCGATCGGACCGACGTGCCGGCGGATATGCACCTTAATGTGCACACCATTGATTTCTATATGCCAGCCCGACAGGCGGGAGCGACGCGGTCCGGCGAACTGCACGACCGACGGTCCGGTAAAATGCCGGTAAAAATCTTTTGTTTCATGTCATATGGAACTTACAGGAACTCGATTATTTACTGTTATATGAGCGTTTTTGTCGGAAATTGTTGCTATTTTTAATGAAAAAATATTACATTTCAAAGAATATTTACAAAATTTCTAAATCTTTAGGTTATGTTGATGTGTTTCACCTAAGATTGACATTTTTAAACGAAACCCATTCACGCCTGCACAGAAAATAAAGTTTCACTTGGAGAGTATGCTATAGAGTTTGTAACCTGAAAATTATGTTTTTTAATTTGTTTTTTAAACTATGATATCTTTCTTTAGCTACCATGAAAAAATGGTTTGAACATCAGGAATGGGGGAAAAGGGAAACTTTTTCGAGAATAGAGCAATCCGCCAAAACAATAGCAATAACCGCAAACGAAATCCTTTTATTTATCTGGAACGAACAATTGTTTCCCAATCGCAAACTTTTAACTCACATCCGAACGAAAATTCACGGGTGTGAACGTCACATGAGATGAAACACGACAAGAACAGCTGATCCAAAACGCGCATGCTCGTTTTCGATCTCAAACTACACGCACTATCAGCCTGCAGCGGTCGTGTAAGTCGCAGGCCCGTCGTTCCTCGCCGTTTGCAAGACCGACGTGCGTATAATCTGCCGGTCCGTTGTCCGCCCTTCGGTCGCATTCCGACTCTACCGGCCTGTCGCGTGCATTTAGCAGGCACGCTGGTCTCCAGCCCGTCGGGCGGATCATGTGCCGGCACGTATTGTTATCTGGGATTATTGATCCGCCATCTTGAATTTTGAAAATCTGATAACGGGTATGTAATCCGCGACCCCAAAAAACTTCATATACTAATTTTTACCATAATCAGCATTAATTTCACCATTTGATCCGCCATATTGGCTCCGCCATATTGAATTTTGAGAATATAACCAAATGTATTCGTAATGAGCTATCCCAAAACCCCTATATACACCTATTCTCATAAAAGTTTAACTTCTAGAAAAATACGAACTTCAAATTTTTAAAACGCAAATCCCCAGTTCTTCAAATTTAAATACTAACATCGATTTTTTTCAAAAAGCTCCCGGTGGCCGATATTGGTTTTGAGCTTAAAATACTCCTGGGATGCCTAGGAATCAAATCCACCAAGAAAGCCCCAGGTTGGCAGACTTTCGATTAAGACCCCTTTCAAGCACACCGTGCAGGTACTTAGGGAAAAATGTCGGCATATAGCATGCGGTGAAGAGTGTGGCACAAAAAGCGCATTATTACTAAAAACATAATATAGCAGTTGTGTGAAAATTAAACTCTGATCAAATTCTCTTCATGCTCTAAATTTTTGTTATTTTCCAAATTTATTTTACAGACAAAAAGTCGAAGTAAAAGTGAATAATTATTTTTGTTTAAATTAAATAAACATTTTTTCTTGGGTTTTGGTTCGGAAAATCGTTCACTATTTTTTACTATATTTACTATATTCAGATTTAAAATGATCGAAAACAAGTTTTTCAAGTACACATTTTAATCGTTCTACTTCTGAGATTTAAGTTCTTAAATCTCAGGAGTAGAACGATTAAAAATATGCAGCGTGAAAAACAATTAAAAGTAATTACCTGGATGATTCAAAAGTATAGTGTTCTTTAAAATCCCTTTACTTTTTAACAAAAGTGATGAATAAACGTTCTGTGTTGAATAATTTGAATTGTTCGAAATAAAAAAATATTTTCAGATAAATATATATTTCTCGCTAATACATTATTTAAGAGGTAGCAGGACTAATTTTGTGTATGTCGCTTTTGGAATAAACACCTGTTGCATCATCAGTTGTGAAAGAACAACGTTCAACACAGGAGTCTCTTCTTAAAAACGTCATACAATGTTTCCTGTTACTTATGTTATTTTTAACATCTTGTTTTCAATAATTATAACTCAAAACACGTGCATGCTAGCACGACGCTGGCACGCACGTGCCAACACGCGTGCGGCGCATATGCGACGCATATGAGGACACAGATGTCTGGACTCTTGCCCTCACATCGTGCTGATCAGTCGACACGCGTGCAAACACCATGCGGGCAAGGTGTGAGCAAATTGTTATCTGGGTTATTTAGCCGTGTTGATTTTAGAGATCTTGATGCACTGGTTGTTCACTAACATCAGATATAATGAACCAATGTTGCGTTTTCAGCGGTGTATGAAACAACTTATGTTGTATGCTTATTGCAATGGTGTCATATTAAAAATTAAAAAAATGGTTTTTAATTCCGTCTGATTCACTCATGACCCCTTTGATGTGCGCCGACATCATATGCCAGAGTTGTCATATTCCATATAATAAACAATTCCTGATTAACAAAATTCCATTCACATGACATCATCATAATTATAATACAAAATTTCCGTGAAATTAATGTTTAATATAGAATGTATATTAGAAAACGAGAAAAAATATATATACGTTATTTATCGATACCAGCAGATTACTTCACTCATTGGCAAAACATAAATAAAATACAGAATTGTATTTTTACTCGAAACAACTTCACACCATACGAAATGCATATTACTTTTTCTTAAATTCATTAAAATTTTGTTTGTATAAATTGAGGAACCACTGATGTCAAGCTTCAGACAATCCCTATAAGTGAATTTTCAAAGCTATCTTAGTTGTGCAGCAATTCAGATTTGCTAACGCAAAGAAACAATTCTGCTAAAACTTCAATTTTGTACATCTTCAGAATTAAAATTTTCCAAATTCGTTGTCAAGGAGATTTTTTCTTTTTGATTCCATGATGTCTTCACATTAAATCGGTTTTCATAAATTAAACAAAAAAATTCTGTAAGACAGTCAAATCTTCATTTTTCGTGAACTAAATAATATTTTTTCAAATAAATCATTTAATTTTTGAATACATACAAGTCTTTTAAAATTTTGAATTACTGATCAAACTATTATGGGAATCATCGAATCCCAACCATTATACATACTATTTATTTCCGAACTTTCTTGCTAGTGTCAGAGTGTTTAACTTTTGAAAGTTATTGCTCTTATTATAAGTGTTAACATTTCTGTTATCTAATTTGGAGTGTAATCCTTTTTTTTTAATGTGTTTATACTTGCCAACACATACGTTTTCAATAAGGTTGATGACATGTCTAACAAGCATTAAGCATATTCCAATTTAAAATTAGTAAAAATTTGTTCCGAAAAACCTAATATTATCAGTTTATTACAAGGAGGCGTACATACTCTATTTATCTATTATAACTATTATAAGAATCATTAAAACTTAACCATTTTATAAATAACTTATTCTCACGTCTCTTTAACCAAGGTGGCTGCAGGTTAGGAAAAACCTGTAAATCAGGGAGAGACAGAGAATTTATAAAAGAATCACTTTAAATAACTACCGAAAATAATAAGCTTAAAATGGTTATCTTTCATTCCATAAAAATTCTATTTTTCAAATGTTGCAGGATTATAATTCAAGTGTTAGAATATTATTGCTCAGGACTGACGTACATTAAATTTCATGTACAGTGTGCATTGAAATTCAAAGACGGTAATTTTAAAGTATGCTCGTTTTAGCTTCCACACTAATAATTAACTTTAGTTGTAAAAATTGTATAATTCACCTTGGATTTTCCTCTGATCAAGTTTTTTAACTTTGCAGGTGAAATATTTATCCTGAAATCCTTTTAAAAGTCTAAAATTAAATACATATGAAGTAACTTATAGGTTAGGTCAAGAGTTTGAATTCTATCTATATTATTCTGTAGAATTTATAATTTGAAATATCTGTGGATTATAATATGGTAAAAACGACACAATTTATGTATGAAAGTAAACTAAAAACACTATTTTAACATATAAAAATAGAATACAGTGGATTTTCATAAATAAACGTTTATTTACAAATGCATGCAAATCACTTTTGGTTACCAGTATGTGGAATTTAAGTTAAGTTTGTAATTTGAAAGTGCTTGCATTTTCAAGAATTTTTTAACAGTAGTGCAATGGTCTTATTTGATCATCTTCAAGCATATGCATAGATTTGTAGAAAGCATGAGAGATTCAGTGTTTAAAAATTCTCAATCTGAATGGCGTGACCACTTTGATTTTTCAAGAAGTGACTGATAAAAGAGGCTTCATGTCCGGCCCAAATAACAACAAATTTCGTTCAATGTGAAAGCACATTTTACTACCCAGTATTTGTGAAATTGTATCGCCCCTCTCTCTCTCTCTCTCTCTCTCTCTCTGTATGACTTTCTATCTCTCATCATATTTTAAAATATTTAAATTAAAGCTAAATAATTGTTGGAGTAACATTTCCTGCATGTATACTCAGGGAGCCAGCCTCATATGTAGATGCTTATAGACAAGTAAGAACACTTCCGGCGTCGAATGTCTTATGTAGAATACAGATAAGAAAAATTTTAAAAACATTGATGTCACGAAACCTAGAGTCTTCTTGCACTGGATGTCTTCCCAGCATTATTAACTAAGAGATATTCACTAATTTAACAGATTCTTTTTGCAGCTCTTCCATTATTTAAATAATATCAGGAATTTTATGCCTGCTTACGAATTGTACTTTTTATATGCTTTCTAGTTAAAATAATTTAGGTTCGAGAAAAATTTATTTTTCATTTTCCTCTAATATAGAGAAATACACGATATACTGCCGGTATCATATAACATATGCGAGTTGCATAAAAACATTTTTAAATAAAGATAAGTTTGGGATTTTAGATGTGAGTAACATTAAAAATTTAGAAAGTCATACTAGATTAACTCAAAAATAAAAATGAATCACTAGATATTAATTTGATTTCTAAAATTCAATATAAGTTTCGCAAGTATATAAATGAACATCCGAAAATGCCATTATCAGCTATAAGAACTTTCCAAATGAATTAAACTAACTGTTAAAGTATACACACCAGCTATTAAACATATTATTCAGTAATGCCAGCATATCTTGTTTAATTAATAATTGAAATTATCGCGTGTGCATTATTTCTATTTCCAGCTGCTTGTGATTGTAAAAGTAACCGCAATCGATCTACCAATATGTTTGGATCATCCCAGTATTTTGACATTTTTGCTGCTTCTTTTGCTTCTACTTCATATTCGGAGGAAAAATCACTTTCGAAATCATCATCATTCTTATCTTCATCATCAGTATCATCATCAGCATCATCATCTTCGCCCTTCTTGTCTTCTCCTTCATCATCATCATTTCCATCATCTTTACTGCTGACTGTCACGGATGGAGAACAGGCCTTTTCACCAAACTCTTCTTCTACTACTTTCTGCTTCTTAACATATGGTTCTATTTCATGCTTAACATTCTGAGGAATGCGAACCACTTTCTTCAGTGGCACGTATCGCAGATTACAGTTTTCTTGAATAGCTTGATTTCTATCACGTTTAAAAATAGTATGCTTCTGTCGAATTGCTTTACTAGTCTCATCAGCCTGCTTACTGCTGTTTTGCATAATTGTCCCTACAGCCTCAGGTATCTTTGCATTTTGGTCAATTGATTTTTCATCACACATAAGATTCTTTGCTATGCAAGAGTATTTCTCATGTCTTTTCAAATTATCAAGTCGTGCATAAGTTTTGAGACCATTGGGACATGTGGAAGTCATTTTGTTCCTACTTTTGTAACTTGATTGATTGCTTATTCATGAAACCAGAGTTTATATATGAAAATATGAGGAGGAGGAGGAAGAAGAGGACGAGGAAGAAGAAGAGAAGGATGAGGAGGATGAGGAGGATGAGGATGAGGAGGAAGAGGAGGAGGAAGAAGAGGAGGAAAAAGAAGGAGAAGAGGAGGAGGAGGAGGAAGAGAAAGAGGGGTCAACTGTTAATTCAACTGTCGAATCAACATTTGTTATATTCATTAAACATTTCCCGTAATTAATTTAAAAACACTTATAAAATAGAACCAATACCATACTACGTAAGCAATAAGCTTGTCTCGACACGTGATTCACGATTCTAACAGTTCGTTTAGGGTTTATAATCTTTCAATATCTCCTCATCCTTATTGAACTTAATTAACTTGAATACTTGTAGCTGAAACAAACAGCAGACTTTAAGGGTCCTTACTAATGGTTATCGTAGTTTCTTAGATCAAATTGATCAATTCTCAGATCAGTTGCAATTGTGTATCATCAGTGTTAAGTTAAATTTCAGTAATTTTCAGTAAAATTGTGAAGAAGAAAATAGATGTAGCAGTGAAAAAGTGGGTGAAAATCTGTTCCATAGCATTTCTGATATTTGAAGGTATTTTTAGTGGGAAGGCTAATTATAGTCTGATTTTCGCGCAGGTCTTATCTTAAAAATTAAAAAGATTTCTGCACGCATGATTTTGTTAATTAAAGAAGGGGACGATTGCAAGCATAATGACCAAAAATAATTTACATATATTCAGACGTTTTTTTTTTAATATCCAATAACCAGTGGCGTATCTAGGGAAAACGAGTGATAACGGCGCCCATGGAAAAGAGAAAATCGCCCCACCCCCCCACCCCCCCTTATTTGTGTAAAAAAATAATTTATGTTAGTTTACGTACTTTTTTGCACCCCCCCCCCTACAATGGCGCCTATGGCATGAGCCCTGTCTGCCATACCCTAGATACGCCACTGCGAATAACTTTGAAATAAATCAAGAAAAACATGCTTTTTCTGTTTTTCCGATTCATTTTGAAAAAATTGGTAAGAAAGTTTTTTTTCCTTTTAAGCAAAATTGTAAACTTGCTTTTTACATAAAAAGTAAAAGAATAGGACCACAAAGTCTTTCCTTTTCTGAAATTTGTACCTTACGCTACGCCCAAAATACATACGCATTCTTAAAAACAAAATTTTACTTCAGGAACATTTTAAATGATAAAAACAAATAAGTTAGAAAAATCATACTGCATTTCGTAATCGGCTCATTACTTTTGATTCAATGTCATCAAGATAAAAAAAAGTTCCGTTCCCTGAAGTCCCGTCAAAACTAAATCCATTCAACGCTGAAAGATTGCTGGTGCATTTTTTAAACCAAAAGGCAGTCTGTCAAATTCATAATGTCCATATGGGGTTGAGAATGCGGTTTTCTGTGCATCTTTCGGATTCATTTTTATATGATGGAAACCCGTTGCTAAATCGAAAACAGAGAAATAGCGAGCGGATCCTAACTAGTCTAAAATGGCATGAATATTTGGTAGAGGATATGAATCACCAATTGTTTTTTCGTTCAATTTTCTAAAATCAAGTACCATTCGCCATATCTTTTTTCCTTGTGAGTCTTGTTTCTTAGGAACAATCCAAACTGGTGTATTGTAAGGTGATTGGGAGGGTTTTATTACATAGTTTTTTAGTGATTCATCCACTTGGCGGATGATTTCTTCTTTATGAACTGGGGGAAATCGATATTGTCGGGGAAAAATAGGAAAATCATCTGTTGTTGATATTGAGTGTTGAAGAATGTTTTGTAGGTTCTAAGTATTCTCCAGGAATGTGGAAGCAATCTGCATTTTTAGTAATTAATTTTTTAACGTGCTCATATTCTTCCATATTTAAATGATCTAACCGTAGTAGTTTTTAAATAATTTCTACTCTTTCTTTGCCTGTGATCTTGTAAAATTTGCAGGAATGGTTAGACTTTTCATCGGATTTCAAAAAACTATTTAATATTAAATTAGGAAAATTTTCATCGCTTTTATTTTCGAAAAAATTAGATTGATTTGTTGAGTTCGCATTGTTTAGAATCTTGTAATTGAACACTAGGAATTGATATTTTTACATAATAATCAATCATTGTTTGTGCCGGGATTGTGATAACGTCAGTTTGTTCGAAAGGATAAGTTGCATCGTTAATTTCAATAAATTTATATGTTTAGTTTATATTTACTTTATTATTAAGAAGAAATCCAGAGCCCAAGACTCCATCTTCATCTACTGGTACATCATCAGGAATTATATTTATTATAGTATGGTTAAAAATCCAAGTATCACAACCTTAATTTGACCTACTATCTATTTCAAAAATCCTGGTCCCTCTACAAATCATTAAATAAATCTATTAAAAAAATCGCTTAAAAAAAAGGAAAAACATCTTGTCAGTCTTCATTTTATTACGAATAAGTACAATATCATTTGATCGCGATACGTCCATAACTTTCGATGCAAATTTGCAGTGAAGGTGAATAAGCGTGGTTAAAAGCACCTTTTATAACTTGGTCAGCTTTCGACCGTTGTATTTCGTGGAAAAATGCATGAATTCTTTTGCGAAAAATCGAGTAGTTACTTTAAAGTTTTATTTATGAGTACATTTTCGAAAAATTCGAAAATATTTCTAACTTTGGGGTCGGCAGTAAATAAAAGCGAAGGATGTTAACTCAGCTTTTAATCAAGCTGGAAGGCTCTACTGAAGCTTGAAATACTCAGCGGGTGCCAGGGTATCGATGTCCTGCTTGATCCTTCGCCTCATAAAGTGAACTTTTTTTTCTTCAACTTTCGTACATCTGGTGGAATGTGCCGCGTGGGTCAACCGACTTTGACAATAGTGGACGGCAACCCCTTTCATCGTATCGATTACGATTGAGGTCGACTACAGTGGAAAAAAAAAACAGAAAAAAAATATGCAAAAGCGTGTTATTGATGTGATTAACAAATTTTAAAAACACACCATTGAATTTGTTGATTTTTTTGAAAAATTTTAGACCTTAGTAGAGCCTTCCAGCTTGATTAGAAGCTGAGTTAGCATCCTTCGCGTTTATTTTTTGCCGACACCAAAGTTATAAATATTTTCGAATATTTCGAAAACGTAATCATAAATAAAGCTTCAAGGTAACTACTCGATTTTTTTTCAAAAGAATGCATGCATTTTTACACGAAATACTACGGTCGAAAGTTGACCCTAGTTACAAACGGTGATTTTAACCACGTTTTTTCACCTTCACTGCAAATTTGCATCGAAAGTTATGGATGCCTCGCGATCAAATGATATTGTACTTATTCGTAATAAAATGAGGATTGACAAGATGTTTTTCCTTTTTTAAGCGATTTTTTTCTAATTCAGTTATTCAGTGATTTGTAGAAGGGCCAGGATTTTTGAAACAGATAGTAGAGTATAAACAGGTAGATCATCAATTCCTGTTAGCCTCTACCCCAGCTATTGTGCCTGTGTCAGGGGGTAGATTACAGTGAGTGTGGATTGCGGTGCGAGAACAAGAGGGGGTGGAGAGGTTGCGGAAGCAACTAAGTCAGGCGTGACTGGAACGGTCCCTCGTACGAGAGGGAGAGAGAGGAACAGAGACGTGCGTTCAGGCGGGCCTCTGGGCCTGGGCGGCGGCACGTTCTCTGGCGCGTTCGGCTAGCCAAGCGTCGAAGGCTTGCATGTCCCGGGGGACGTTCTTTTGGCTGGCGGGCTGCGGAAGGGGCACCCTTTTTATTTCACCCTTCATGAGTTTCCGCCAAGCCGTTAGCCCGTCCATGCGTAGGGGAGCGGCGCGTTCGCGACCGTGCGGTGAGTGCACCGATTTATGACAATGTTTTTTCTTGGGGTGGGGGAAAAGACGGGTGAAAGGAAGGGTGGTTGGAGAAGGAAGGGGTCCGAAGACCAGACAGGGAAGGTCCAAAGTGTACTCACCAACTAGGATGGAGGAGTTGGTGAGTGGTCACTTGGTGATGACCTTTTTTTTTAGTCCTCGCGGACTGTCGTCATGAACTTAATGATTAGAATTTGGCTGCGTCCTTGCGGACCGTCGGATAATTTATTTTCTTTACAAAAACTCAGTTTGTCGCTATGTCCTGACGGACCGTCATTTACATCAAGTTAACCTAAAATTTTCCCGTCAGGTTCCGGCGGGAGGCGTCGGGAGCCCGTGGGCGGCGATTTCGTGGTGGTGAACCGAGTAGAGACGGGGAGAAGATCTCCGGGGTCTCGCCGGCGCACAATAGCAGGACGTCCGCGTCCGGTGTATCTTCTTCGGTCGAAGGGACTGGCGTCGTACGTTCCTGAGGGGTACCCGGTGGTGATAGGGTACGCTCGGGACGTGCTGGTGAACCGACAGGTTCAGCAGCTGCACGGGGTGATCCAGGAGTGTCTGGAACCCGAAAGCTGATGAAACTGGCAAGCGCGGGGAGCTCCTCCGTCGGAGGAACGTGTAAGGCTCGCGGCGGCGTCGGACGGTCGCGGCAGCCGACGACCGCCGTCGAGTTCCTCTGTACGAGTTCCACGGGCTGAAAAGCGTGTCGTGGTTCCTCACAGAACCGGGGTAACCTTAACGTCAGAGGTACCGTCCGTGCGATGCGCGGACGACGCTGACGCGGGTCCCGGGTCTCAGGGTGGCCGCGCTTGATCCCAAGCAGCTGCCACGCGCCCTCCTAGAACAAATCCGGGTCCTCAGGATCGTATTCCTGAGGGGCGGCGCAGACTGCGGGGAGTGCTGCTCTTTCCGTTGCAGCACGCGGCTCGTTGAAGGCGCGCCGCTATCTCCTGGGCGGCGCGTCGGAGTTCCTCCTCACATCGTC